>CAUYRH010181017.1:0-20793 GCA_963574655.1 Perodicticus potto | reverse complement strand
TTGGGAGGCGGAGGCAGGAGACTCGCTTGAGCCCAGGAATTGGAGGTTGCTGTGAGCTGTGATGCCACAGCACTCTATCCAGGGTGACAGCTTGAGGCTCTGTCTCAAAAAAAAAAAAAAAAGTGTGGATGGATGGTGGCTTTTCTTCTGTGTTCTCAGATCATCCCTAACCTAATATGGCTTTTTTTTTTTTTTTGAGACAGAGCCTCAAGCTGTCACCCTGGATAGAGTGCTGTGACATCACAGCTCACAGCAACCTCCAATTCCTTGGCTCAAGCGAATCTCTTGCCTCCGCCTCCCAAGTAGCTGGGACTACAGGCGTCTGCCACAATGCCGGCCATTTTTTTTTTTTTTTGTAGAGACAGAGTCTCACTTTGTCGCCCTCAGTAGAGTGCCGTGGCATAACACAGCTCACAGCAACCTCTAACTCCCGGGCCCAGGAAATTCTTTTGCCTCAGCCTCCTGAGTAGCTGGGACTACAAGGCGCCCACCACAATGCCTGGCTGTTTTTCTGTTTTGCAGTTCAGCCGAGGCTGGGTTTGAACCTGCCACCTTCGGTATATGGGGTTGGCGCCCTACTCGATGAGCCACAGGCGCTGCCCCACCTGGCCATTTTTTGGTTGCAGCCGTCATTGTTGTTTGGCGGGCCCAGGCTGGATTCGAACCCGCCAGCTAAGGTGTACGTGACTAGCGCCTCAGCCCGTTGAGCCACAGGTGCCGAGCCCCTAATATGACTTTTAAGTGTGTGGACCATGAGGGAATTAGTTCATGACAAGTAGCAGCCATAAAAACAGGAAAAATGTGCTTGCTTCTTGAGCTTATATCCGTGTACATTTTGGTTAAATCAGATTTAGATACCCCCAGATTGGATGCATTTGAAAATAAAATATAGTTGGTTGTAAAAATGAAATTTATTTCTTCAATTACTACCTTTTTTGTATCATTCCAGTATTTGGGTACAAACACTAGAGTTAGCACTAAGCTAGTTTTCGCTATCATCTTCTAAACAACTGTAACAGGTTAGGAAACAGGTTTTTGAGTCCAGATCTTGATTCCGATCTGCTCTTGCCATTTCTCAGTTGTGTGACTTTTGGCAAGTTAATAACCAGTCTGGTTCTCCTATAAAATGCATATGGTTTCCTGGTAATAGAATAATCTCAGGAGGAGGATCAAAAGGAGATGGACTCTCTGATGCAGTCCTTCATAAAAATGTGGGTCCTGTCCCTTTTTGCTGCCTGCTTTGTTCCCTTCCTTTCCCTTTTGTCTCTCTGTTTCCTACTAAGTGCAGAAAACATTTTGCCCCCATTAAAAATTCCATCTTCTTGTCTCTACACAAATCACACCTTTGAAATTAAATGTGTATGTCAGGTAAATCCCCTCATTCTTAAAGGGGAAAAAATGTTAACAACTAGCAGCAGACAACTTTACTGAACTGTTTCATACGGAGGACAGCTGGGTTATTTGGAAAGGACTGCTTAAATACCACATAGTACATGTATATTTTAGTTTTAGAGATTTAAAATATTAATAAAACATTGTGAGAATGATTTGCTTGCTTTTGAAAATTGCTTAGTTATATTCTGAATTGTAACAATGCCAGGGGGAAAAAAAATCAGATGTTGGGAGAGGCTGCGAAAATCCAGATCTTCCCAGCATTCCTCCTCCAAGCAAGATTCCTGAAGGAGACTAAAAATGTTGCTTCATCCTGCTTGCTTCCATGAACTGGCCCTGTCCAAAATGGACCTTTGTGTTCTCAGTTGAAAATAGTTAACCCAAGTTCAGGGTTCATTGTTCCATTATCTTGCTTGGGACATATGGTTTAGATATTAGTATGGCTCTACTGACAAAGATAGACCTACTGAAAAATTAGAACATTTTTGTCAACCATAATGGTGCTACCTAGACCTGTTATCTTGTGAAGATCAATGGGGTACAGGGAAGCAGACTGAGCTAATTCTAGAAAGCTCTTTGGAGAGTATTTCTCCAATGAAGCGCATACCAGCAGTGGTACATGGTCTTCCAGCCCATATTTCTCTGACAGTCACACCTCCATTATTCACTTTGTCTACCTTGAGAAGCTTTATAATGAAACTTCTCTAAACCTTTCAAGCAGCTGGGTGCTAATTTTGTGAAGGGTGAGGTTTTGGATGGTGATAGTTTTCTTTCTGCACTGGACAGCAAGGGGCAGGGCTTTGGTGACTATTCAGGCATTCAGTCCTTGATTGCATTGGACCAAAACCAGACAGAGGGGGCAGGTATAAGAGGAAAGAGTGTTGTGCCAGATGCTTGGTGCTTTCTAACCTAATATCCCAGCCCTCAGAACAACCCTGGAGGGAAGGGATGAATATATTCCATAAAGAAACCAGAGCTCAGAGACGTTTTAAGTCACCTAACATCACCAGGGCTCTGTGCTGCTTCTCCTCTCCCCCAGGACTCAGAGGGACAAATGTAGATAGAAATGTGACTCCTCAGATTTTAGACTTAGTTTTTTCAGAAAGAAGTACATGTCATATGGGTAGGGAGGGGTGAGGGAGGGATGAAAGGAGTAAGGGGGTCTTCCCATATATACTCAGATTATAAGATATTTCTTTGTCCTAGAATTTGGCCTAAAACATACAAAGAATAAAATGTATTCCCAGTAGATGGTACAGAAGACCTGAGTATGAATGGATGTGGGTTCAGCTGACGTGCATAAGCAGTATCTGCTGAGTTTGGATCCTGGGCTAGGCCTTTTCACATGACCTATATTTCTCATTGACTGCCCTGTAGGTTTGATGGCAGTACTCATACTGCAGATGTGGACCCTGGAGCCTCAAAAGAAAGTGACCTATATTCTCACATAATTTTGTCCCTTTCCCCCAGGTATTTTTACTCAAGCCTAGAAGGGAAAGGTTCTTTTCAGCCAATATTATGAAGCAACAGCTGCAGGCTGGAAGTAGAAGACACTATGCTTTTATGCAACAGTACAACAGTTTTTTTCCTGGCTCCCAAACCTCATTAACTGAGGGAGAGAGGGACTGCCCGCTCTTAGGTATTCCCTGTGCATTGCATTTATGTTGTAAGGCTTTTAGTAGATGCTGGTGAATCTACTAAAATACAGTTGTTCACAGTATATTTTATTTTTGTTTTGTAGTCTCCTCTAAGCCATGACCTCATCCTTAACCTGACTCAGGACGGGATCAAAGTACTGTTTGATGCTTTCAATCAGAGACTTAAGGTAACTGTAAATGACAACTAATGTTTCATGTCCAGATGAGCTGGTCTTTCTGGAGCTGATTAATAAATGGGCATGGATGACTTGGCGCCTGTGGCTGAAGCGGCTAAGACGCCAGCCACGTACACCTGACCTGGGAGGTTCGAATCCAGCCCGGGCCCGCCAAACAACAATGTCGGCTGCAACCAGAAAATGGTCGGGCGTTGTGGCGGGCACTTGTAGTCCCAGCTACTTGGGAGGTAGAGGCAGGAGACTTGCTTGAGCCCAGGAATTGGAGGTTGCTGTGAGCTGTGAAGCCACAGCACTCTATCCAGGGTGACAGCTTGAGGTTCTGTCTCAAAAAATAAATAAATAAATAAATGGGCATGGACTTTTTTGGTTCAGAGATCACCGCAACATAGGGTGCCTGTTCCCTTAAAAAGTGGAAAGATAGGAGTGGGTTGGGGTGGTTAGAAAGAGTCTAGGAAGGGCTGCTCCCCCAAGTACCAGAGGGGAAGGGAACAGAGCTGAAAGAGTGTTGAGGCTTTGAAGAATATGTTGTAGGGAAGGGGTTTTATGTTGAATAGGAAAACAAGGGAGGAGCTAAGTAGTTGGCATAGCATGCCCAGACTGTGTATTTAAAAAGGTACTAAATCCTCGTTAGTACAGTGGTAGAGCGAAAATAAGATACTAAAAATGGGCATCACTAACTACAATTTAGGACCAGATGACTTTTGTCAGTTTTACCTATTTTTTTTGCTTTATTCCATTCTTTTTTTTCTTTATTTTAGTTTCAGATTAATACATCCATAAATTAGGTTACATTGTTTGTGTTTGTTGGTAAAAGTCCAAGTTGTAATTGAGCCAGCATGCCGTATACCTACCCCTACATTGCACCTGTTGGGTGAGAGCTTACTAAACCATCTTCTCCTTCCCTCTACCCCCTCTCCCACCTACTTGAATTTAATTGTGTTTTTCACTCCATTCTTTGTGAAATAGTTGGACTTGGGTGATAGGAAATAGAAACTGTTCTTCCTAGAATGTTGAGGCTGAGGTTAATATCACCAATAATGAATGGATTGTTTCTTAAACTCTGTTGAGGAAATGTAAACAAACGACTTGCTTGTATGTAGAGTTGTCTTGATTGGCATTCAAATGTCTGGGCCTCATAGGTTAGTCATATAACACCAGACTCGTGCCTCAAAGTCACAAGGTTGAATGTGGGCTCTGGGTAGTGCTATGCCAGAACCATTGTCCTGGTTAAGTTATTGAGTAGCTTTTTTCAAAAGACTTGGGTACTTCCTAGTTACCATCCCCATCCCAAGTGAACTGCTGATGAGAGAACACAGAACATGGAAAGGGAATCAGTATATGGAGTGAGAATTCTTCATTCCATCCTGTCTTCAATAGCCAGGAGTTCCACACTGGGAAAGGGCAAAGGGTGATCTTCATTGTGACATCATCACAAGTGGGGGGAAAAATTAATCTGGTAACATGGAAATGCCTTTATAAATAGTCACTTGCCTTTGATTTGATAAAATTAAACTTGTTTATAGCTGGGCATTTCATAGTAATGAGAAGCTAGAAGTAACCTAAATGGGCAATAAAAAGGGAAGGCTAGGCAGCCCATAGAATCATAGCATGGTGAGGACAGTATCATTTGTTTAGTGAGCACCTAGTATATGCTAGGTACATGACAGTGTTTCACATGCATTTTCTAATTTAATCCTAACAAGCCCGTCAGTAGCAACTAGAGAGAGATGGGTAGTCTACCTGATACAAGGCTCTTAATCCTATATTACCAGCATGTGGTGACTGACCACTGGGAATGGGAGTGGCTTAAGGCAGGCTATATTGATGGTATGGGAAATAAATAGGTGAGAAAAGATGAAGAAAATATTGTGCAGAAATAGGAGGAATGGAAAGTACCTTTGAATAGGAAAGGAGGTAAAATAGAACCTAATAGTCCTCTTCTGCCTCCTGTGGAATCCCTATGAAGAAGGGACTGGAGCCCTGCTTGAGTCTCTGGAAACTGAGGAAGTGAGCACTCAGCTCTGACTTGACCTATCTGCCTCCCTACTATCCAAAGGCTTCAGAATCTTCCCCTTTGATGTGGTCTCTTGCAGTTGCTCCCCTCCCCCAACCAAGCCTGAGAGAGAGAAGAGAGCCCTGTGGAATGAGGCTTTATAAATCATAACCTTTACAGCCACCTGTCTTTTCCATTTTTATCTTGGCTACTGCCACATATCTTTTCCTCTGGAGAAATCAGAGGCTTTTCCAGCCCAGAGGTGAAAAATCATAGGCTTTAGACTTCTCAGCCACTTGTTGTCCTTCTGGCCCAGCAAGCTCCATGGGGTGAAATCTGCTTATTGATTTTCCTGGTGAGATAAAAGACTTCACTATGGCCAGCACTCTGACTCACTTGCCACAAGTGCTACCCTATGCCCTGTGAATAGGCCTGGTCCAGAGTTTTCCTATTAGGCAAGCAGAATTGAACCACTGGTGTGTGTTGGACCTATATGGCTATTGACAAGCAGGTAACAGTGACCCAAGAGGAACATCCTGGAAGCCCACTCCCACAGGTGGGTGGTGGGAAGCCTTTAGGGCAACGGTTCTCAACCTGTGGGTCGCAACCCTTTTTTAACAATGAAAGTACATTGCAGCATTAGGAAGGTTGAAAACCACTGCTTTAGGAGATCATTGGCCAACTGTAGAGATAGCAGACAGAAGTGAGAACCTGCACCTACTACAAACAGAGAGAGCTTCTGGCTTTAGACTTCCCAGTTACTTGTCCTTGTGGCCCAGTGCAAGGCTATGGGCTCAGTGAAAAGGCATACCAGATTAGCAGTGGTATGCTGCCGTGCCCAGGCATTCAGAAGGGGGCACTGGCTATCTTCTGAATCACAGCTATTCTCCTGCCCTTCCTCCTATTGCCCCTCCCAGCACTTTTCATGCTTTTAAGCTTTATATCACCCATACCTAGCTTCAGGTATGGCCAACTTGCCTGACATGTATTGAGGAACTTCCTTGTGCAAACTAATGAGTCAGATGTCAAGGGGTTTAACTTACAGTTGAACCAGTGGAAAAAAGCATACATTAGTATGCAGGAAAGGTTCATTTAAGTGCCGAAACAGGGAGCAGTTTTTTCCAGCAGGTAGAATCAAAATATCTGTATAATAGGTAAGAGTTTTCCAAATGGCTTGGTATTAATGATTCTACTTTTTTACTTTTTTTTTTGAAGACATAGTCTCACTCTTTCTCCCTAACTAGAATGCAGTAGTATCATTAGCACAATCTCAAATTCCTAGGCTCAAGCAATCCTTCTGCCTCAGTCTCTCCAATAGATGGGACTCCAGACATGCACCACCATGCCCAGCTAATTCTATTTTTTTGTAAAGATGGCATTTTGCTTTGCTCAGGCTGGTCTTAAACTCCTGATCTCAAACTATCCTTTTGCCTCTACCTCCCCAAATGCTAGAATTACAGGTATGAGCCACTATGCCAAACCAGTGTTATGATCTCTAAAGTTACGGACAAGGACTTTGGCCAAAAGTGAACTACTGATTATGTTTCAGTTTCTTTCGCAGTACCACATTCTTTTGCACATAATGCCCCATGGTTCCTTCCACAATCAGGCCCAGATTGGCAGGACAAACAGACAATGTGAGCCAGCTCTCCTTGTGTCTCTACATGAGGACCAAACCAGCTAAAGGGTGCTAAATGGGACCCCAGGCCCCAGCCAGCCAAGCTTCTGGCTGCCAAGCCCTGACACTATTGTATGGAGGAATTCAAAGTGCTTACTACTTGGCAGCATTAATGGCTGAGTGTTTGAGGATGCTTTTTCATTATCCCTGCCCTGAGTTCTTGGCATTTCATCTGAGGTTGAACCCATTAAAGAGCAAACTTCACAAGGATACTAAGTTTCTCCAGGTTCAATAGATCCTTTCAATAGACACATAACTGAATATTGTCACATTTGTCCTAAGCTAATGTATTGTGGCTTATTTTCTAGTAGAAGAGATCTCTTTTTCTTTGTTTTGTCAACAATACAAGCTTGAAAATAAGCTGTTTTTGAAAGTGACTTGATTTGGGTTTTTATAATGTAGCAAAGTATGAAATGGAAGGGAAGGTCTCAGTAGCCAAGGCATAGCCTTAAAAAGCTGCATAAATTTGATTCTGTGGAAGATAACATTGTCTTATGGGGTGGTATGTGTCCCAGTGATAGATAAAATGTAAGGACCTTAACCCAGAGCATCCATGGACATTTGTTGAACAGTACAATAGTTTATTTTATTTTATTTTTTTTTTTTGAGAGAGAGCCTCAAACTGTCACCCTGGATAGAGTGCTGTGGCATCACAGCTCACAGCAACCTCCAACTCCTGGGCTCAAGCGAGTCTCCTGCCTCCGCCTCCCAAATAGCTGGGACTACAGGTGCCCACCACAACGCCCGGCCAAGTACAATAGTTTAAATGGGAACAAGCCTGGGTCTGGTGGCTCATACTTGTAATCCTAGCACTCTAAAAGACCAAGGTGGGAGGATTACTTAAGCCCAGGATTTCAAGACCAGCCTGAGCAAGAGTGAGACCCTGTCTCCTATACACACACACACACATATACACACACATATATGTGTGTGTGTGTGTGTAGAAAAGTTAGCTAGGCATTAGCTAGGTGGCATGTACCTGTAGTCTTAGCTACTAGGGGAGCCGAGGCAGGACAGTCGCATGAGCCCAGAAGTTGGAGGTTCCTGTGATCTACGATGATGCCCCTGTGCTCTAGCCAGGGTGACAGAGCAAATCTGTCTCAAAGAAAGAAAAAAACGTGAACAAACGATAACATACGGTGCTTCAGGAGAATTTTCAGCTAGTAATGAAGTTTTGGGATTTTTTTTTTCTTTTTATTCTATATATGTCATTTTCAGTCTGTCATCAACTTTAGAGCATTAACAACTCTTAAACATTTGATTTTCTTTTTAGGTGATTGAAGTATATGACTTAACTAAAGTAAAGTTAAAATATTGGTAAGTTTTCTCCCCTGCTGGTATATGTCATACTTGGTACAGACAGGCCTTATCTATTATCTTTATTAAGTTAGTAAAGATTTCCATCTGTAGTTGTCCAGGAATTACAGCCTTGCGCCATGATTTCCTGAGGCAGCATCTAACTGGTCAGTTTCCTGGGTTAAAAGAAGTAAAGCTCAATAAGAATAGGCTTTGTGTTAAATACTTCACATATATGTTATCTAATTTAATTCTCCCAACAAAGTAGGACCTCAGCTCAGAGGTGATATGACAATCTCTGGCATCATAGCTGGCCTCCCCACATGGCTTAGCACTTCTTTTAATGCTTTCATGAGCAACAGAAGTAGGACAGACCACATAGGTCTGACTCCAAAGGTATGCAAAAGGGAATACCAAAGAGACCACCACGTTAGAGCCAAAATATACTTTTTAGAATTATAGTGGGGATGACTGGTATAATCCATAGACACTTGAGTCCCCCATTATGGCAAGGCACTATGCCAGCATTTAGAGTAGTCCTTTCAGTACACCTCATTAACAGGCTTCCCTTTCTCTTTGTGAAGGTGTGAAGAGCACTTGATTCCTGGGGCAGGCTTAGGCAGCTTTTGCTAATAAAGAAGTGGAAAAGTAAATGTGTGATAGCACTTGCCTCTGCGGCTTCTAATTTCTTTTAGTCTTGCTAGGGCCTTCATACCTCAGGGTCTGGTAGCTTCTCTTCTCTACCCTCTTGTCGAAAGTTAGTGTGTCTTAGGAAACCCCAGAGCATTAACTCTATACCGTATGAGTCAGCCTCACAAGGATAAGCCTTCTGACCTCATTAAGTCTCTTTTTAAAAGTTCTTTAATTAAACTTTTAATTTCAATATAATTATAGACTTACCTGCCTGCATCTTAAGAATAACTCTTCAAGCCACCATATCCCATTATCCTATGATCTGTGAACCCATCTTATGAATTGTGTTAAAAAAATATTTTTGAAAATTGAGGGCAATGCCTGTGGCTCAGTGGGTAGGGCACTGGCCACATATACCGGGGTGGGGGGGGCAGGGGGAGGTTCAAGCCAGGCACTGTGGCCGGTGCCTATGGTCCCAGCTACTCGGGAGGCTGAAGCAAGAGAATCGCCTAATCCCAGGAGTTGGAGTTTGCTGTGAGCTGTGTGACACAACAGCACTCTACCAAGGGTGATAAAGTGAGAATCTGTCTCTAAAATATATATATATATTTGAAAAAAAAAAATACATTGGCTAGATGCGGTAGCTCACACCTGTAATCCTAGCACTCTGGGAGGCTGAGGCAGGTGGATTGCTTGAGCTCATGAGAGAGACCAACCTGAGCAAAAGCAAGACCCTGTCTCTCCTAAAAATAGAAAAAACTAAGGCAGGAGGATCACTTGAGCCCAAGAGTTGGAGGTTGCTGTGAGCTAGGATGCCACGGCACTCTACTGAGGGCAACAACTTAAGACTCTGTCTCAAAAAAAAAAGTGTATATATACATTATATTTTTGTTTTTCAGCGGCGTGCATTTTAATTCTCAGGCCATAGCTCCTACCATTGAGCAGATCGATCAGTCTTTTGGTGCAACACATCCTGGAGGTAAGCCAAGTCTATCTGATTCCTCTGGTCATCCGTGACAGCCCGTAGCAATAAACTTGGACAATGGCACATCCTACCCTTCTCCCTAAAGTCAGGACTCCATAGGATTGTGGGGTTGGTACTTGATTGTCCTCCTTGTTTTCAACCTACTAGGTCAGCTCAGAAATAAGACCTAAGGAAGGTGTTGGCAGTCATTACTCCATGCCAGACTGGTTTATGTTAGTGACTTCAGATGCCAGTCAACCATGTCATTTTCTTCTCCCCCACCCCCACAGTGTACAACTCTGCTGAGCAGCTCTTCCACCTCAACTTCAGAGGACTGTCTTTCTCTTTTCAGTTAGACTCGTGGACTGAGGCTCCCAAGTACGAGGTTAGCCCTTCTTGTCCCCTGTTTGTTGCTCAGTGCTCATGGTGTGGGTGAGCAGACAGTGCTGTGGGAATAGGGTGGGGGCTCTTTAGGGGGCAAGAAAGAGCAGAGTAGGTGAGGTTGACAGAGGAAGAACATGGCTTAAGCTGGCGTCCCTAGGAAGAGGAGTGAGGTCGGGCTCACTTTTCAGGGATAAATCCAGCCATGCCTTACTTTCAAGCTCTTAATCACTGCAATTTTCTCAGTGACCTAGAATTGGGAGATTTCATCCTCTGGATTTTCAGTTGTTTTCAGCAAAGATTTCATTCATCCTTAGGCTATACCATCCTTAGGGTTGTGAAAATGATAGCTTTTATAAGGCTTATGTTTTATTAAGCAAACATTCTAGTATTTTTTCCTGATGAAGAAAAGAAAAACCACCAGAATTAAAGGTGAACTTGCATGGTTGTGGGGAGTTTATTGACCCAGAGCCAGGTTTGATTGTGCGCTTTGACCTGACCAGTTCTTGAAAACCGTGAGTGTCAGGGAGGATCAGAGCCTAAGTCCCATGACCTGCAGTATGCCCTAAATACAACTCACATCCTGTACTTGCAGCCCAATTTTGCCCATGGCCTGGCTTCTCTCCAGATACCCCATGGAGCAACTGTAAAACGAATGTATATCTACAGTGGAAACAGCCTACAGGATACCAAGTAAGTGTCAGGAGCATTAGTTTTAGGCTAGGGCCGTGGCTTCCTGGGAGGGAGGATCGAGCCTCTGCTCATTCTGTGCCTTCCTCCAGGGCTCCACTGATGCCTTTGAGCTGTTTCCTGGGCAATGTGTATGCTGAGAGTGTAGATGTTCTCCGAGATGGAACTGGACCTGCAGGTTTACGACTTCGCCTACTTGCTGCAGGTCAGTGACTGGCTTTGAAGTGGGTGGATTCCCCATTACACCCATGTTAAAATGTAAAATCCCATGTGCTTAGAACTATGTCTTAGTCATTTAGGCTGCTATAAGAAAATACCATAAACTGAGTGGCTTCTAAAAACAGAAACTTATTTCTTACAGTTCTAGAGACTGGGAACTCCAAGATCGAGTCACTGGCAGATTCAATATCTTGTGAGGGCCCACTGTCTGGTTCACAGACTTCCTGTGTCCTTATATGGTGGAAGGGGCTAGCTAGCTCTCAGGAGTCTATATTAGAAAGACACTAATTCCAATCTTGACGTCTCTGCCCTTATAGGTATAATCTGATTGCCTCCCAAAGGGCCCCCACCTCCTAATACCATCACCTTGAGGGTTAGGATTTCAACATGAATTTTAGGAGAACATGAGTATTCAGTCCATTGCCAGATAGTTGGTAGAAGACAACAATGCAGATTTTTATGATTAAAGCTTTGTCTAATTGATTTTGTCAAGGGACAGGACATAATCTTATTGTTATCAAATCTTAGTAAGCAGTAGTAGCACAGCTTCCGTCAGCATACTGTTGACGCAGGCAGGCCTGCGATGTTCTGTGTAGCTTTGCTGCAGTTTCTAGGTTGTTTCCTGGACATATATCCTGTGAGCCACACACAGTGTTACCTGCTCTCACAAAAACCCTTAATGCCAAGTTCTTAGAGTAGGTGGCAGAAGAGACTTGTTGATTGTGATTTGGCCACACTTTGCCAAGAGGTTTGCTGACCTGTGAACAGCAACAACAAAAAAAAGAGTTGCCACCTGTATAGATGGTCTCTTCAGGATCCATGCCTCATTTTGTGTCTTTCTCATGTCTGGCTACTATCAGCTGCTTTGGGCCTTGGATCATGCTTAATAGAACTGGGGTCTTCAGTATGGAGTTTGACCCAATAAAGAGACCCAATAGAAGGGCCATGCCTTCTTGGAGCTCATAGTCTAACCAGCACTATTTTATAAATTAGGGTCTTGCATCAGTCTCTGATGCATTGGTTCCTAACTGTTAAGAATGTAGTACATATGGCTTGGTGCCTGTAGCTTAGCGGCTAGGGCGCCAGCCATATACACCAGAGCTGGCGGGTTCGAATCCAACCTGAGTCTGCCAAACAACGATAACTACAATCAAAAAATAGCTAGGGGCGTCTCGGCGCCTGTGGCTTAAAGGGCTAAAGCGCCAGCCACATACACCTGAGCTGGCGGATTCGATTCCAGCCCGGGCCCGCCAAACAACAATGACAGCTGCAACCAAATAATGGCCGGGCATTGTGGCGGGTGCCTGTAGTCCCAGCTACTTCGGAGGTGGAGGCAAGAGACTCGCTTGAGCCCAGGAATAGGAGGTTGCTGTGAGCTGTGATGCCACAGCACTCTATCCAGGGCGACAGCTTGAGGCTCTGTCTCAAAAAAAAAAAAAAAGTAGCTGGGTGTTGTGGCGGGCACCTGTAGTCCCAGCTACTTGTAAGGCTGAGGCAAGAGAATCACGTGAGCCCTGAGTTTGAGGTTGCTGTGAACTGTGACTTTATGGCACTCTACGGAGGGCGACATAGTGAGACTCTGTCTCAAACAAAAAAAAGAATCTGGTACATAAACTCTGAGCTCACTCCCTCTAAATAATTGGATAGTTTACAACCTCAAGGTTAGAAATTTCTTTAAATGTATGGTTTTCAAGCCAAGGTAGAACAACAACTACTTAAAGGGTTATTGCACTTGAACTGTGGTTTTTGAGAGAATTGAGATGTGGCATCAAGGTGAAGTGATTTTTAGAATCTGCTTTCTCGGGATGATTGCTGCTTGAAACAGCAGGGTAGTCAAAGATCAGGGCCATTAGCTGGGCATGGTGGCGCACACCTGAACTATAGTCCCATCTACTTGGGAGCCTGAGGCAGGAGGATCCCTTGAACTCAGGAGTTTGAGGTTACTGTGAGCTATGATGATACTGCTGTACTCTAGCCTGGGGAACAGAGTAAGACCCTGTCTCAAGGAGGCTAGGAGGAGGGAGGGTATTATTCACATTAGGTAGGACCTCACCTAATGTGAATAATGCAATGGTACATTTTAAAATTATTATTATTTTTTTTTTTTTTTTTTGAGGCAGAGCCTCAAGCTGTCACCCTGGGGAGAGTGCTGTGGCATCACAGCTCACAGCAACCTCCAATTCCTGAGCTCAAGCGAGTCTCTTGCCTCTGCCTCCCAAGTAGCTGGGACTATAGGTGCCCGCCACAACCCCTGGCCATTTTTTGGTTGCAGCCGTCATTGTTGTTTGGCGGGCCCGGGCTGGATTTGAACTCACCAGCTCAGGTGTATGTGGCTGGCGCCTTAGCCCATTGAGCCACAGGCGCGGAGCCACATTTTAAAATTATTAAGAAAAGAGTATGGCTCATTGCCTGTAGCTCAGCGTCTAGTGCGCCAGCCACATTCACCAGAGCTGGCAGGTTCGAATCCAGCCCCGGCCTGCCAAACAAAAATGACAGCTACAACCAAAAAATAGCTGGGTGTTGTGGGGGGTGCCTGTAGTCCCAGCTACTTAGGAGGCTGAAGCAAGAGAATCGCTTAAGCCCAAGAGTTTGAGGTTGCTGTAGCTGTGAAGCCACAGCACTCTACCCAGGGCGACAACTTAAGACTCTGTCTCAAAAAAAAAAAGAAAGAAAAGAGTATAATTGTTTTACGACAACAAATAAGCAGGGTGAAGGATGTTATTAATCAGTTCGATGTAAGCATTTCAATTGTATATCAGATCAGTATACTGTACTCCATAAATGCATCAATGTACACCGTTATGATTTACGAAAGAGAAAAAAAAGACTGTCTCAAATTAAAAAACAGGACTGGGGCCATTAATCACAGCAGGAACCCCTTGAGGGTGAGGCTCTCAGCCAATTCTGGCTGCCACCCCCTACAGCACGCTCTCAACAGTCAGACCTCTCACTGCGAGTCACCTGTAAAGGGTCCCTTTCCTCCAGGCCTATCTGGACATTCATAGGTATGTGGTAGCCCAGAGAAATACCAAGATACTTTGGGCCCTCAGTCCAGCTTGGTAGGACCTTTGGTAGGTTCCATAGGTCACCCAGGCTTGTCTAAGCTAGAAGATTTTTTGAACAGGTTAATGAAGATCATGCTTTTCCCAGGACCTAGGTAACTTATACATAGCCTTTTATTTGTCACTCACTATATTTGCTGAGAATGGAGATTCTTGGGTTAGTTGAAGAGCTCAGTACCTAGTCACTTCAGATTTTGGTTCTCTGAAGCTTCTGAATAGAGCAAATGGATTGTTATACATGAAAGAGCTTTGACAACTGGGGCAGCACCTGTGGCTCAAAGGAGTAGGGCGCCGGCCCCATATGCCGGAGGTGACAGGTTCAAACCCAGCCCTGGCCAAAAACTGCAAAAAAAAAAAAAAGCTTTGACAACTGTAAAGCCTTGTGCCAAGTAAGGTAATGTCATTTGTTGTCATGGCCCTAGGAACTGTAGTCCTCCTCTGATCTTTGGCTTCCTTTTTTGTTTGGAGCATAATACCTTCTCTCCTCATTCACAGAATAGGGAAATTTTACTGTTGATGTGTCCACAACCACTTCTACTTTTGTGTGTGTATGTGTGTCATTAACTGGAACCATTTCTGAAATGTATTATAGAAATTCAGGATTTAAAGATTCTTCCCAGAGGGTGCCTGTAGCTCAGTGGTTAGGGCACCGGCCACATGCTCCAGGGCTGGTGGGTTTAAACCCAGCCTGGGCCCGCTCAACAAACAAAAAGTAGCTAGGCATTGTTGTGTGTGCCTGTAGTCCCAGCTACTAGGGAGGCTAAGGCAAGAGAATCCCTTGAGCCCAAGAATTTGAGGTTGCATGACCTGTGACGCCACTGCAGTCTACTGAGGGTGACAAGTGAGACTCTGTCTCAATAAAAAAAATAAATAAATAAAAAATAAAGATTCTGGGTGGCACCTATAACTGAGCGGCTGGGGCCCCAACCACATACATCAGGGCTAGCAAGTTTGAACCCGGCCCAGGCCTGCCAAACAATGACAACTACAACAACAACAACAAAAATAGCCAGGCATTGCTCTTTTCTCTTCCTTCCCCCGCGTGTCTCATCCCTGTCCCTGTCCCTGTCCCTGTCCTTGTTCCTGTGCCTCCCCCTCCCCCTCTCTCTCCCCCCACTCCCTTCTCTCTTCCCCCATTTCTCTCTCTCTCTCTCTCCTTCCCCTTAATGCTGCTCTGCAGCTTCCCTGCTAATAAAGTCCTTTCGTACAAAAAAAAAAAAAAAATAGCTGGGCATTGTGGCGGGTGCCTATAGTCTTAGCTACTTGGGAAGCTGAGGCAAGAAAATCACTTAAGCCCAAGAGTTGGGGGTTCTGTGAGCTGTGACGCCGTAGCACTCTTATCGAGGGCGACATAGTGAGACTCTGTCTTAAAAAAAAAAAAAAAGATTCTTCTCAGAGAATAAACTTGGCAAATCAGAAGGTATTTTTATTCCTACACTTGCCTGCTTTGTCTCTTTTGAGTGATAGTGGTTCTTATCTGGGTTTGAAGCCTCTGTCAGGTATTTGTGTAGAATTAGGGAGTGACTTATGGGTGTTTCACTCTTGACTTTCATAGTGCAGTCTTGTGGATTTGGTCTCCATTTGGGGATTACCTATTGAAAAGTATTCTTAACACGAATCCTCTTATCTTGTCATTATGCACTTTCATAACACCTGCTCCTGCTACTAGTCTTACCACAGTTGTGTGACGATTTGATTAGGGTTTTCTCCATCATACCATAAGCTCCTTTGATGGAGTATATGAATAGAAACTGTACTGTTTTGTTCCCTTAACCTCTAGCACAGTGTCTGTAGCCCATGGCAGGCAATAAGGAAATAGTTGGTAAATGAATGACATGTCACCTTGGGGGGACTGAATAAGTCCTGAGTAGATAGTGATCTCTTGTAGAGTCTTAAGCCCTGGTGATCTGGTATTTGCACTTGCATGTAGTCTTGCCCCTCAGCCAGATCTAATAATGTAGCACATAGCCATTGCTTCTCTGGGGTCCTCAGAGGTCCAGGGTTTCTGGTCTTAACCACAACCTGACAGCCTCTCCCCTCATTCTCTACAGGTTGTGGACCTGGCCTATTAGCAGATGCCAAGATGCGGGTATTTGAACGTTCAGTGTATTTTGGTGATTCCTGCCAAGATGTTCTTAGCATGCTTGGCTCTCCACACAAGGTCTTCTATAAATCAGAAGACAAGGTAGGGGAAGTATGCTTTACAGAGTAAATAGGCAGTCTCACCCCCTTCTCTTTTTTCTATCAATCCTAATTAAATATTGAGTAAATAGAAGCTGTTTGCTACTTTCCTGAAGAACTCACTCACTGTATATTTGCTGAGAATAGAGATTCTCATTCTACTTACAGCTGATGATGAAATAAATTGAAAACTTTTCTTACCCCTGTTGATTAAATTACTCTGACTCTTTGTCCATAGTGGCTGCCTTTTCTTGGAGACCAGGGCCTAGTCCATTGTTAATTTCAGTTGGCCCTCTCTCCTCCTGGATTGGTCAGCACCAACAGCTAGGACTCCCCACAGTCTTGCTTATTCAACCGTTTAATGTTACACACAAAATTTGTACATCTTTAATCAAGGACTGTATTAAAGGGTTAGATTTTAAGTAACACTTGAGGAGGCTGAGATGGGAATATCACTTAAGGCCAGGAGTTCAAGCAGCCTGGGCAACCAGTGAGACCCCATCTATTAAAAAATAGAAAACTTAGCCAGGTGTGGTGATGTGCACCTAGTCCCAAGTTACTTAAGAGGCTGAGGCAGGGGGATCACTTTTCCTTGGGACTTTGAAGTTGCGATGAGCTGTGCTGACATCACAATGCTTTAGCCCAGGGGATGGGGGACGGCTAGATTTTAATTTATGGTTATTTTTTCCCTACAGATGAAAATACATTCTCCTTCCCCTCATAAGCAAGTTCCGTCCAAGTGCAATGACTACTTTTTTAACTACTTTACTCTTGGAGTGGTAAGTTGTAATTCCTTAGAAAAGCATTTCAGTTCCATTGGCATGGGTAGTCCACCTTTGCACATCTTTGTGTACACATGCAGCTATATCCATGCCTAGGCTTCAGGGAACCTAACCCCAGCTGACTTGCCCACTGTTGTTTTACGTAGCCTCTGGTACCCCAGAGTAGACCTTTTCTGCCACCACAATTACTAAGAAACACCAGGTTTCTTGATACACGTTGACTTCTTTTCTGAGGGAAACATGCTTCATAAATGGAGGCTATGAAAATCTATAGGTAAGGCTATTTAGGGAACTTCCCATTTGTACAGCATAGGACCCACTTTTGGAGTCAGAGTAGTCTGAAAAGGCTCAAAGACAGGATATGTTTATATACTTGAGAGGACCACCCCAGAGTCATTGCTGCAGCCCTGTGCTTAGGACCTAGTAGTGGCCAGAGCTGGTAGCCACCATCGATGCTGACAGTCCAGCTGGTGGGTAGGATGCATGTAAAAATAAACCGTGTGAACAGTGTGCCAGCAGGAGATATGTCAGAGGGCTGTCCTGCACGGAGTCTTCTAACCTTTGAGCCTTCTAGGATCCAAGATCCTAAAGTAGCAACTGGTAGATTCAAGAGAAGAAAGGAGAAACAGTCTACCTATAGGGGAAAGACCAAACATGATTCAGGGTTAGTGGGAGAACTTCTATAGGACTATAAACTCTTAAGGATAGGATGGTGGCAGGAGGGAATGGTGCTATTGTGCTATACCTCTGAATTCAAAAGCCAGTGATGATAAGTGGCAGGAAAGAGGGAGATAATGGACCAGCCTTAAAAGGACTTTGTTAGCTGTTGGTAGGAGGGTAGAGTCAGAGATGACCCTGGAGTCACAGGCCTGAGCAACTGACAAGATATAAAGCTGAAAAGCAGCTCGGCACCTGTGGCTCAATGGGCTAAGGCGACAGTCACGTACCTGAGCTGGCGGGTTTGAATCCAGCCCGGGCCTGCCAAACAACAATGACAGCTGCAACCAAAAAATGGCCGGGCATTGTGGCAGGCGCCTGTAGTCCCAGCTGCTTGGGAGGCAGAGACAGGAGACTCGCTTGAGCCCAGGAATTGGAGGTTGCTATGAGCTGTGATGCCACGGCCCTCTATCCAGGATGACAGCTTGAGGCTCTGTCTCAAAAAAAAAAAAAAAAACTGGGCTCGGCGCCTGTGGCTCAGTGGGCTAAGGCGCCAGCCATGTACACCTGAGCTGGCGGGTTCAAATCCAGCCCGGACCCGCCAAACAACAATGACGGCTGCAACCAAAAAAAAAATGGCCGGGCGTTGTGGCGGGCGCCTGTAGTCCCAGCTACTTGGGAGGCGGAGGCACGAGACTCGCTTGAGCCCAGGAATTGGAGGTTGCTGTGAGCTGTTTTGCCACGGCACTCTCTCCAGGGTGACAGCTTGAGGCTCTGTCTCAAAAAAATAAAAAATAAAATAAAATAAAATAAAATTGGTAATTTTTTTTTTTAACCCCTGAGCTCAAGCAATCCACCTACCTAAGCCTCTCAGAGTGCAAGATTACAGGCATGAGCCACTGTGGCTGGCCAAACTTTTTGATGTTAAAAAGAGCCTGTAAAGATGGCTCACACCTGTAATCCTAGCATCTGGGAGGCAGAGGCAGGTGGATTGCCTGAGCTCACAGGTTTGAGACCAGCCTGAGCCAGAGCAAGACCTCATCTTTAAAAATAGCCAGGTGTTATGGCAGGTGCCTATAGTCCCAGCTACCTGGGAGGCTGAGGCAAGACAATCACTTAACCCCAAGAGTTGGAGGTTGCTATGAGCTGTGATGCCACAGCACTCTACCGAGAGCCACAAAGTGAGAAACTCTGTCTCGAAAAATAATAATAATAAATAATAAATAAATAAATAAGAGTGTGTATACTCCACTCTGAGGAAATGTACATAAAAATTCACTTGCAAAGCAAAAATGAAGATTTAGGAGTTTCACTTACAGTTCTGAAGGAATAGCTCATACTGGACTAACCCTCTGACAGATAACTGGATAAAACATAAAAACAGTGTTTTTCAACCTCTTCTATCTCACGGCACACTTGAACCTATAGTTAAACTTCCACAACACACTTGAATTATGTTGACAAAAAATATACATATACTTACTGTGCTTTGAACTTCTTTTGAAAATAATTTCATGATCTTTAAATATTTTCACAACACACCCATTGAAAATCACTGCATAAAAGGCTGTAAAAAGCAACCAAACTGGAGGGAACTTAACACTTGAAGGCAGCCCAGTGCACTGGGGTAAGTTTCCTGCTTTACAGCTTTTAGCCTTTTGGACAGGGCCCAGTTAGAGTTGTATCCAGGCTACAACTGGAATAGAATCCTGCAGTTTTACAGTTGAGAAATCAGAGGATAGAGTTCAGGGTAACTATAGCAGCTAGAAAATGAAGAAGAAAATCCTGGGAAGGAGATACTCCCAGAGAAAAAGCTCTAAATTCAGTTTATAAACTCTGCCCAAATCCTTGGCTGACCCCAAAGTACTTAGACACAGGGCAGCGTCAAGAATACCAGCTGAGGCTAAGGAACTCATCTGAGATATCAGTGGCTGCTGACTGCAGGGGAGATAGTGTTTGAAGTTTGAGGGCAAATTAACTGACTGCTAGATTGAGGGTAACTAAACAGATCTTAACAGCCAAATGTTTTCTATAAGCCTTAACTAGATCTTGAATTTTCTTTTTCTTTTCTTTTCTTCTTTTTTTTTTTTCTGAGATAGTCTCACTCAGCCACCCTGGGTAGAGTGCCATGATGTCATAGCTCACGGCAACTTCAAACTCTTGGGTTTAGGTGATTCTCTTGCCTCAGCTTCCCAAGTAGCTGGGACTACAGGTACCCACCGCAATGCCTGGCTCTTTTTAGAGATGGAGGCTCTCTTGCTCAGGCTGGTCTCGAACTTCCTGAGCTCATTGAATTTTTAAATATATCTATATAAGTAAATAATTTTTTTGGAAAAATTGAATAACGAACATTAGGTGATTTTTTTTTAAAGACAGAGTCTCATTTTGTCACCCTCTGTAGAGTGTAATGGTGTCATAGCTCACAGTAACTTCAAACTCTTGGGCTCAAGTGATCCTCTTGCCTCAGCCTCCTGAGTAGCTGGGACTATAGGCACCTGTCAAAAAGGGGTCTCACTCTTGCTGAGACTCTTGCTCTTGAACTCCTGAGCTCAAGCAATCCGCTGGCCTCAGCTTACCAGAGTGCTAGGCTTACAGGAGTGTGCCACTGTGCCTGGCCAGGTGATGTTATTAATGTTGATTGTTTTTTCTGTTGTTGTTGTAGTACTGATTCATCTTTACACAGGAAAATGTCCCTGTTCTTGAGAGACACATATCGAAGTATTTAGAAGTCAAGTGTACTTCCAGAAGATTTAGAAAGCCTGGTATATGTAATATAAGAAAAAGAGGTAAAGCAAATGCTGATGAGTCTATGTGAGAGGATGAGTACATGAGGGGCACTGTAAAAATGTTATTTAAATTTGGGGGGTTGGCTCGGCGCCTGTGGCTCAACGGGCTAAGGCGCCAGCCACGTACACCTGAGCTGGCAGGTTCGAATCCAGCCCGGGCCCGCCAAACAACAATGACGGCTGCAACCAAAAAATGGCCAGGTGTTGTGGCGGGTGCCTGTAGTCCCAGCTACTTGGGAGGCAGA
>CAUYRH010181016.1:0-16721 GCA_963574655.1 Perodicticus potto | reverse complement strand
CATGACCTATTTACGTTCGTTAATGTGCCTAATACTTACATATTATTTTGACATGATTCCTGATAAAATTCAGTAATGAGGTACGTAGCACTTTTTCTAAAATGAGTTCGTGAACTTAATTGTCATGCTACTATTTGAGTCATAAGTTTTTCATTAGCTGGCAAACCCTTTAGTCTCCAGAGGATGAAAGCAGGGATCCCCAAGAAGATGGAAAGAGCATAGAGTTATAAAGCTTTGACTTTTTCAGTTTTTCTTAGGACCAAACTTAATATATATATCCTTGTTGCTTCCTAGATTTCTCTCCCAATGTCCAATATTCTGGTAATAGATTTTGATACTAAACATAAGCTCAAATGTAAAAATCCTCATACTGATTCACTGTACACAATTGACTCTCCTTCTTCTTTTTTTTTTTTTGGTTAAACTTGTCTTCCCGTGTACAAAAAATTGGGAGTGGTTTACTTTTAAAAACTCTTGATAAGCACATAAATAATAATCAATGAAATCTCTCACCGGGGCCATGAAAAGGGTAGCAGAGATCAGCTAAAGGCATCATTTTGGAAGGGTCCAATCCAGCACCTCCCAGCAGCTCCACGAAGTCTCCTACCACCCCACAACCTGCTGAGGGTTTCTATGGGGACAAAACCACAGAGAAAGATATGTTTGAACCGCAAGTCAAACCTTTTGATCATCGGCGAGTTGGCAAATCCACTCAATCAGCCCTCAACATCCTGGCAGTGCCATTTAATTCAACATCTGGGACTCCGGAAATTAAAAGACATTTAAAGGGGAAAAAAAAAATCATGAGGATTGCTATTCTAAATCAGATGAGTAATCATTTTCTTGTAAAAAAAAGTGTGTCAGTGCATTTTTTTTCTCCTCAAGCTGAAGGACTGGAATGATAAAATGGGAATCTGTAAGCCCCATATGAGATGTATGAAAATTGAACCTGAAAATGCTTTGCTTTTTCAATCATTTGGACATACATATTGAATTACTGGAATTTCTTAATGCCGACAGTCAGAGTTAAACCAAGCCAAATACCTGCACTTTATAGATAGGGCGTTCACACTGCTTTTCCTTCACCTTATCTCTTTTCCTCTTTTTTGTAAAGCAATTTTTCTGCTACTGGAACATATCATTTCTACCAATAAGGATTAGATGAATTATGTGCATATTAAAAAAGGATAAAACACTGGTTTGGTGGCCCAAGTTACCTACAGTCTTTATCATCTTTCTCCTTTCAACTAGAACAAAATTGTTTGAGCTACTCAAAGGAAGAATTGATTCTAAGACTTTGCTGTGTCCCCTGTGACCACGTTTTTCAGCTTCCCTTCATCCTTCCCGCACTGTCTTGTCCACAGCAGATCCGGTGCCTCATTTTCCCCCACAAAGCAGCCACTCTCAGTCCCAATTATTGCACTTTGGCACACCGACCTCCTGCAATCAGGGGTGGCCTCATAGTCACCCCATCTGTTGCGGCCATATAGGGCCACACCTAGCAAGGCCCTGAGCTTGGTTTAATGTTGTACTGCATTCTCAATATATTTTTAATAAGGGCCCATACATTTTCATCTTTCATTGTCCTCATGATTTATGTAGCCCGTTTTGCCCATAATCCTCGTCTCCATGGGGTGTGCTCATTAGGAGAACTAGTAGAATGTGCCAAGGCGCTCAGTAGTTAACCAGACAGACCTGACACATGGGAACCAAGATCTAAAATAGAGAACTTAAAACACGCATGTACATAAGCTCACACACTCAGACATTTAGAAGGACACTGAAATACGACTGGAACTAAACTATAATTATAATGGCAATTATTTGGCTAATGAAGGGAAGCCAGAGGGATATGTCTTTTTAAAAGGCTTACCTACTGTGTGCTTAGATGCTTTACACCTAATTTCATCATCTGATGAAACACAGGTTTAATTAGCCCCACTGTGTAGAGGGCTTCATGTTCTTGTATTGAGCGTTGCATTAGCCATTTAGGGGTGAAGGAAAAAACCCTTAATTGCCTTTCCTGGAGTAGAAGATGCCCAGGGGAAACTGCTCTTAAGACTAAACGTTTGACTCGACATCTGTAGCACAGTGGTTACGGCGCCAGCCACACGCACCGAAGTTGACAGGTTTGAACCGGCTGGGCCAGCTAATCAACAATGACAACTGCAACAAAAAAAATAGCCGGGTGTTGTGGCAGGCACCTGTAGTCTCAGCTACTTGGGAGGCTGAGGCAAAAGAATTGCTTGAGCCCAAGACTTTGAGGTTGCTGTGAGCTATGACACCACAGCACTCTACCAAGGGCGACATAGTGAGACTCTGTCTCAAAAAAAAAGGGGGGGGCAGCACCTGTGGCTCAGAGGGTAGGGCGTCGGCCCCATATTCCAAGGGTGGTGGGTTCAAACCCTGCCCTGGCCAAACTGCAACAAAAAAAAATAGCCGGGCGTTGTGGCAGGCGCCTGTAGTCCCGGCTACTCGGGAGGCTGAGGCAAGAGAATCGCCTAAGCCCAGGAGCTGGAGGTTGCTGTGAGCTGTGTGACGCCACGGCACTCTACCAAGGGCGATAAAGTGAGACTCTTGTCTCTATTAAAAAAAATGAGACTAAATATTCATTTGGTTCTGTGGGTTCCAAATTTTAGTAGATGGTCTTGTCTCGAAGGGCGAAAGGCAGACTGGGGAGGGAGAAGTGGGAAATAGAGAAGGTGGGAAGAAGTAGAAACTAAAAGAGGAGAACAAAACAAAGAAGCAAGGAAGCTGGGTGCGCCTTCTCCCTGCGATAACTTCCCTCTCCTTTTTGCAAACCTCCCTGCTTCTTTTATAAACAATGTCAGAAACTGAGTTACGTAGGGACCCTCTCTGAAATTCCTCAACTGTGGTGCCCTAGATTTCTCTGTTGAAGTCCTAAGCCACCATTATCTCTTGCCCATACTACCACAAGGGACCAAAGGAGTACCTATATTCCTTGTACTAAAGGTAAGACCCAAACATCTCTTTGATGTGTAAAATTCAATTCTTTCCTTTTTGGTGGAACTCACCCTCCAATATATAAAAAATCTGGAATGTTTTATTTAAGAAAATAATCTTTTTGTTTGTTTTTGAGATCGAGTCTCACTTCGTCACCCTTGGTAGAGTGCTGTGGTGTCACAGCTCACAGCAACCTCAAACTCTTGGGCTCAAGTGATTCTCTTGCCTCAGTCTCCCAAGTATCTGGGATTATAGGTGCCCATCACAACGCCCAGCTATTTTTAGAGACAGGGTCTCACTCTTGCTCAGGCTGCTCTCAAACTCTTGAGTTCAGGCAATCCACCTGCCTTGGCCTCCCATAGTTCTGGGATTACAGGTGTGAGCCACCACGCCCAGCCTTAAGAAAATAATCTTGATAGGCACATTAATAATAATTAAAGAAACATCTCACTGGGACATGAAAAGGGTAGTATGGCCCCTACTGACATACTAGACAGTGTAAATCAGAGCATGTCACTTTTCTGCCTGAACCCCTCCAGCAGTTTCCTATCATGCTTAGAACAATAACCTCTAACTCCTTACAATGATCTGCAGGGCTCTCCACACTCTGGCCCTGCCCATCTCCCCCATGCGGATTCACGCCTCTCCTCCCCACCTTGCCTTCTTTTGTTCTCGGAGCCCAGGAAGCCCATTTCTGCCTCTGAGCCTCTGCACTGCTATTCCCTCTGCTCTCTGTTCTTCCCATGGCTGCTGGCTCCTTCTGATCTATGGCTCAGGTCTCACTTCTCAAATATTTTTTTCCTGGACATCATGTTTCAAGCAGCCTCCTGCCCCTTCCTCCACCCTCTTGCTCCCAGTCACTGTCTATCACACCACTCTGATGCCTTTTCTGTACAGCACTTACCATTATTTGAAATGCATGGCAACTTCGCCCGTCTTATCCCACTAGAATACACTTTCCCTGTGAGCAAGACCTGTCTTGGTCATTGCTAATTTCCAGCATCTAGTATAGTGCCTTGCCCATGGTAAACACCCTGAAAATACTTTCTAAAGGAACAGATGCAAAGACACTGGAGGTTCTAAATTGTTCAGAGGGATATATCAAGATTACTCCTCATAGCCCTAATAACTAAAGTGCAGTCCAGGTTCTGTGGCTCACACCTGTAATCCTAGCACTCTGGGAGGCTGAGGCAGGTGAATTGCTTAAGTTCAGGAGTTCAAGACCAGCCTTGAGCAAGAGCAAGACTCTATCTCTACTAAAAATGGAAAAACTAGCCAGATGTGATGGCACATGCCTATAGTCCCCGCTACTCGGGAAGCTGAGGCAAGAGAATTGCTCAAGCCAAAGAGTATGGGATTGCTGTAAGCTATGATGCCATAGCACTCTACCCAGGGCAGCAGAGAGAGACTCTGTCTCAAAAAAATAATTAATTAATTAATTAATTAAGTGCAGCTCTCCCAATCTGTGATCACACCTCCCATCTTCTATATTTTATATCAAGAAAGACATACAAGCAATATTAAGCCAACAAGGCTGTACCAAAGATAACCAAAGGTGTCCTTATCAAGATGTTATTCTTCCACTAAGGTCCCCCTAAAAAAGATAGGTATTGGTCCATGAATTAAAGGGTTTGCGAAGCTGGATAGACTCCTTTTCTCAGTCCTAGTTCTATTTATTTGATTTTCATTAAGATCTGTCTGATTAGGAACTATGACTGCCTTTGATAGCAACAAATACATGAGTTATCTTAACTTGGCCTATGAGCCAAGGAAATGAGGATGACTCAGAGGGAAGAAGCTCCCTATAAGGAGATATAGTCACGATCAGCATTAATTCTAAGGTCCATACAAAATATTTAAAGACAAGTTGATGGGGTTCCAAGCTCGTACGGGCAAAATGTACTGAACTACCTGCAATGCCAAATACTCCTCAATGCTTTACTGTATTTTGTGATATAAAAATCCAATTTTGAATTTTATGCTAGAGTTAGCATTCCTTCATAACACAGTTCTGTCAATGAGCTACTTCCTTCATGTCAAAAGAAAATTCCAATAATCAGAAAAACAGCTGTGTAGATGACTCATACTAGGTTCTGCTAGGAAAGAATTTTTGTAAAAGAGGCAAGTACAAGAGAGTTCAATTGTAATTATAGACCACAACTTTACCAGTTGAAAACATTTCCTACATCATGAGAAGAGTGTTCAAGTCGCTAGAACAGGCACCTGAGCATGTCACTGGCAGCAAACTAAAATAGAAAAAGGACTTCGTGCCAGCAGCAAGGGCGAGCACGTGAGGAGTCGGAGTCAATCAGAGGGACCTGCTACTCCAATGTGCTCTGTCTGGGTTTGGCTGTGTGACTGACTGCTTCTGCTTCTGGCAAAGCTGGGGCCTTACGAAATGATTGGGCAGCAAGAAAGCAACTCACCTTCAACTGAAGACCATTTAAGTGTCCCAGGGCGAGGTCAGATATTTTGATCACCACAGGATAAATGATGGAGAAGCTGCAGTTGCGATGCTGATGTGGAACTACCAAGGTGAACTTCCCATTTGGGGTTTGAGAGATGGCATTGCAGGCTGTGGAGGAAAAAAAGTCACATTCACCGTACTTGGTTGGCTGGATTTTTATAGAAATTTATTGTAGTTTTATTCTATGCTCCTGTTCATGTCTAAGGCCTTCTTCCTGGGAAGAGAGTGTAGGTATCACAAAGGCAATTTTGCAACATTGTCAGGAGGGTTGCAAGGGCCTTCCAATCTTAATCTCAGGGGGTTACCTTGTTTATAACAATCACAAGACATAGATCAATAACTGAACAAAAAATACTAGCTGGTAGTAGTTCTAAGAACACTTCAGCTAACCAAGGTCCAGGTACAAGTTAGGAGTCTGAAAAAATTGAGGCTTATAGGTGAGGCCTACACTTAAATCTTGTCTGTTTGAAGCTTTCATTCATAGACTTTGGAGCCATATTATTTTTTAAATAATAAGGTAAATAAATAATTTTATTTTAAGTATTTTCTTTTTTTTTAAGTCAGATTCTCACTATGTCATCCTCGATAGAGTGCTGTGGTGTCACAGCTCACAGCAACCTCAAACTCTTGGCTTAAGCCAGAGGTTCTCAACCTATGGGTCGTGACCCATAGAAACTGTATTAAAGGGTCATGGCATTAGGAAGGTTGAGAACCACTGGCTTAAGCGATTCTCTTATCTCAGCCTCCCAAGTAGCTGGGTCTACAGGCGCTCATCACAACACCTGTCTATTTTTTTATTGTAGTTGCCATTGTTGTTTGGCAGGCCTGGGCTGGGTTTGAACTCGTCAGCTCCAGTGTATGTGACTGGTGCCCTAGCCACTGAGCTACAGGCACTGAACCTGTTTGAAGTATTTTCTAATAGTGATGAAATAGGCTAAGAAAAAATAAAAATACACAAGGCTGATAAATATTTGCTGGGTATTACGTGACAAGTTGAGTGAATGGTAATTTTTTTTTTTTTTTTTGAGACAGAGTCTCAAGCTGTTGTCCTGGGTAGAGTGCCATGAAATCATAGCTCACAGCAACTTCCAGCTCTTGGGCTCAAGCAATCCTCTTGCCTCAGTTTTTCTATTTTTAGTAGAGACAGGGTCTCACTTTTGCTCAGGCTGGTCTCCAACTTGTGAGCTCAAGCAGTCCACCTGCCTCAGCCTACCAGAGTGCTAGGATTATAAATGGTAAATTTGTAATATTTAATTTAACATTTAATTTACTCTTAATATAAAATTTTTTATTTTGTATCTCATATCTAGATTTACAATATATTTATTCTTCTGGATGTGAAACTATAAGCATCAGAATTTGTACTCTTTTGCTGATTATAAGACAAACATTTCTGGTTGATTAGAACCACCTCTTGCTTCCTTATTATATTTTTAATTACAATCAATTTCTAAAAGAACTGAAATTCCTTGATGATTCTGGAAGTTTTCTCATTTCTAACCAAACAAAATATAGGAAACATATTTTACTTTGTCCTCTAGAATTATTCTGCTCCAGTCCTTAGAAATGGCCTTTTTGATAGGGGCTTCTTTGAGAAGTTCTTTTTTTTTTTTTAAATAGAAATCATAAGATCAGCAGTACATTATTCTATGGCAGATTAGGCTGTATTCTTCAACTATGTGAAGAGTTAATATTACTACTGTTGTATGCAATTTAAAATGAGAAATATGCTTACTTCTAATTTTTAAAAAGATTTTTTCCCTTAATAGGGGAAAAAACAATAAATAGAATAAATAAACAACAAATCAATAGCAATTTAAAATGAGTAATACGCTTACTTCTAATTTTTAAAAAGACTTTTTCCCTTAATGGGGGAAAAAACAATAAATAAATGAGTAAGCCCATTTTGATTAAGATAATGTCCTTTAGGCTGTCCCGAACTATTCAATTTTACAGCAGAAGCTAAGTCAGCGTCCAACAGAAGGAAACTGCATTAGACTAGTGGGCTAAGAATCCAAAGGCAGCATTGAGATGCTCTGGTCCAACCCTCCATTCAGGGCATAACATCTGTCTACTACAATCCCTATTTGTAGCCTTTCAACCTTTGACTAAATATCTCTACAGCCATAACTTCGCATCTGATCCCTCAAGCTTATCTGGGATCAGTAGAATGACTTGGGAGGTTAAAGTCTGTCACTGAATGCACTGTAGTATCTTAGGAGACCAGAATAAGACTTTGGGGAAAAAAAACAAACAGAATTATACTGGTCTTAAGTTAGTATACTATCTAGCCTGGGAAATAAATTACAATCTGTGATTTTATTTTTATCATACTGAATTAAAAAATGCCCATTAGGTCATTTCTAATTAAAACAAAATTTCCATTCGAATCATTCCTCAGTTTAAATTACTTAAGTCCAGGCAATTATATTACCTTTGAAAAGTAGGTTTGATCCCCCAGTTCTGCCTTTTAACTGAGAAGACAGTGAACCCACTTACGAAACAGGTTGGGATGTGTCTTTATGGTTAACGTGAATCCATTTCCAGGTTCATGGATCCGGAAGAAGATCATGGCCACATTCTGGGAGGCTCTGATACTCCTTCTGCTAAGGCCACTCTCACAGAAATCTGTGTACCGCTCGGTCGTGGGGAGAGGATGATCCTGGGCACTGGGGAACTTCTCCCCCTTGAGAATCCAACCATCAAATACCTTTAAAAAATATATAGGCATAGATGCTATCATTTCTATCAACTGAAGGTACGGGTGTGTTGAGAGGAGGACGTTATCCAGCAATGGGCCTTCAGTCGTACCTGAGGAACAGGCAGCCTACACTCCCTGCTGTCCTATTTTTCATTTGTATAAACTTTGAAGGTTGTTCACAAGCAATATTATTAATAAATTAATTAATGCTTTTTTTCTTTACAAGGCTGAAAGCTTTCAAAGTACATCAACTTTCTTATATTTATTACATCATTTCAACCGTATTGGTTAGTGAAACTATACGCAATGTACACCGAATTCTACAGAAACGTAATTTGGGTTGCGTTCAACTGCTCTCTTTCCTGTAGTCATTGAAATGTGAACAAAATATCTCAAAAATAAGTAGCGAAAGAAAAAAACAGCAGCAACTTTACCTGCCAATGGTTACATATGCCCATTTTTTAAAAGTCATCAGATATTACTTTAAAATATCAAGAACTGCTTCAATACTCAGGCTGTTATGCCACTTGGAACTTTTCCCCTTCAATCGTTAAACTTTGCAGTTGGATAAAGGATCAGAATCTATTGACTTTACTTCCCAAATCTTTAAAAGTCTCCAGTTTAATGAGTTCGGTCTAGTCCACCTGAGCAAAATTGCCAATAACCCGGCTACACATTATTTCCAACGCGTTTGAAAGGTTCCAAAATAATTCTACTTTGGAGGTTTAAATCATGATTATTTTTAATTGGCGAGTAGAACTCCATCAGGCATTCTAAGCTGACCTGTTAGACCGAATGAAGTGGGGATGCTGCTTATTTGAGGGGCTTGCCCTCACCTCCTATCCTGCTCAAGTTAGATCCCCCTTCAGCATCCTTCGCAGCAGCCACTGCCCTCCTGCTCCAAAATCGGGTCGCCCTGGCATTGAACATAACCCCTGTATGCTTGGAACAGCTCCGCCAAGAGCGGGACCAGCAGGTGCGAGGCGGGCTCAGCTCTCGGAGGTGCGCGGGGGGCGGGCCCGCTAACCTTGACCGGCTGGTCCCAAGACTCCGGCGCTGGAGCTAGTTTTTATCTGATTTCGCCTGCCCGGGATTGCATCATACAGCACTTCGTGCCGCGAGTTAAGTCTTTATAAGTTATCAGCGCCTCGAAAGCGCATAAAAGGTAGTTAAAACCACCGCAGCGTCCGGAGGTACCAGCCCTGCGGGTGTGGGGCGAGGTCCAGGGTTTGGGGAGAGCGTGGGAGTTCCCGAGCGCGCCTCTCCGACTCGGGCACCACGAGTTGCCGCCCGCTCCCCGCGCCCGGCGGCCCCGCGCTGGCGCAGCGCCGCAGCCCTTTCCTCCCCTGCCCCGCTGGGCTGCGCGACGCGGGCTCGCCTCACCTTCAGGAAGTCCCCGCCCTGACAGTCGATGGAGACCAGGTCGTAGTGGATGGTGATGAACTCCTCGGGCTCGCCGATGAGGAAGGCGGCGCAGTGCAGCTGCGGCCGGTCCGCGGTGAAGGTGAACTGGCCCTGGAGGCTCAGCATGTCCAGGCACCCTGGGGGAGGGCGCCGGGCCGGGACTGTCGGGCCGCAGCCCCCGGCTCTCCGCCTCCGCGCGCCGGCTTCCCGCGCCCCGGGGGGCGCCACCCCCGCTCCCCCCGGCCCTCGGCGCCGCCCGGCGCGCCCGCCCCGCAGCCCCGACTCACGCAGCGCGCGGCGGTACGGCTGCTCCCCCGCCAGCTCCCGCTTCAGGTGGGCGCTGAAGAGCGGGAAGGGGTCGTAGTCCGCCGCTTCCCTCAGCTAGCGAGAAAAATGGGTCAGCCCGGAAAAGTTCAAGGGGTGGGAAAGAAAAGGAACCGGGAGCGGGGCACCCTCCTTGCTGTTGAGCGAAGCGAATTAAAGGGAAGAGGTCAAGGTCTCCGCGAGTCCGGAGAAGACGGGAAGGTCTTGACCTTCTCCGGCAGCCCCGGGCATCTCCCCGCCAGCGGCCACAGGGAGGGAGGAGGGGCTGGGAGGAAGACCGGTCTGGGGGAAACGAGGGAGCAAAGAGAGCGTCCGACGGAAAAGCAAACCCCCAAAGGCTGAGAACAGAGGCAGCCTGCCTGCCGCCCAAGGCTGAGCACTCACGCAACGCAACTATGATGGGTCCACGCAGGCATGGCTCACCTCTAGGGACCGGGTCTCCCCTCTGAGCGCCACCAGGAAGATGAGAATGAAGTGACACTGAAGTTTGAAGTTAGGTGACATGCTGGCTTTGCCTCTGCAGCTGGTATGCTCTGCTCCGGAGGTCCTGGGCTTCCCTTTCCACACCTTGGCTCAGGCCGAGGGCTGGAAGCTATGGGGTCCCTTGGCTGGGTCTCTTTTATAGAGCAGTGGGGAGCGGAGGCTGTCGGCCCCTACTGCTCCGAGCTCAGTTACCATGGGTTACCTTGTCTCATTGACGAGTACGTGGTGATGACGAGGGTCCAGCTCTCAGCCACAAATCTTCAGCGTGGCCCAGCATTATTCACCAAGAATGATTCCAATCACTACAACTTAGTAAACTAAAATGTAGGGGAAAGAATGAGGTAGGGATGAAGAATAAGGGAGGGCATTTTCTTGACCTGCCACATGGCACCTTATACTTTTCTGTGGACATTGGAGGAATTTTCAGTTTTGCAAATCAAAGTAACAAAATTACACACATTCACAAAATAGCCAGACACATATAAATTTACCGTGCTGCCTTGTCACTTGGATGGAATCATGCTGGGAATTATCAAAAAATTTAGTACTCATGCAATTGCTCAGGCTCTGCCTTGAAAGGGCAGCAGAAGTCAAAGTCTGATTTTGCAGAATATTGTAATAACGCAATTACAAGCTTTCTTCCTGTCCCTTAATCTTTGTTTTATTCTGATGCAGTTTCTTGTAAGCATTTCCTTAATGGAAAGCTAACTCTGGTGTCAGTGAACTTCTGGATTTGAGCTGAGCTCTCTAACTTGACCTGAATGTTTACATCACGTACGCACTCCTGAGCCCTATAACTGTGTTATGGGCCATGACCTTACCATCCCTCTGAATCACTGACAGATTAAGTTATTCCATTCCACGCCTTCAAATACCTGGATTATTTTAACTCCCCCGTAGCAAGAACTGCGATTATAACTGCTCACCGGCAAGTTTGCAGGGCTAAACAAATGACTTAGAAATCCACAAATGCGGCTCGGCGCCTGTGGCTCAACGGGCTAAGGCGCTGGCCACGTACACCTGAGCTGGCGGGTTCGAATCCAGCCTGGGCCGCCAAACAACAATGACAGCTGCAACTAAAAAATGGCCGGAAGTTGTGGCGGGCGCCTGTAGTCCCAGCTGCTTGGGAGGCAGAGGCGGGAGACTCGCTTGAGCCCAGGAATTGGACAGCTATGAGGTTGCTCACATAGGTTGCTGTGAGCTGTGATGCCACCACACTCTATCCAGGGTGACAGCTTGAGGCTCTGTCTCAAAAAAAGAAAAAGGAAATCCACAAATATGGCTAAGCTTATCTTTGCTGATTAGAAGAGAAGATAATTTTACAAATAGCAAGACCATAATAGAGGATTTTAACAGACGGAAATGGCTATATTTTTAGTTTTAAAATACTCAAAATTAACAGTAATTAGTTTAGTGGTGTTAGAACTTGATTTTTTTTTTTTTTGAGACAGCCTCAAGCTGTCACCCTGGATAGAGTACCATGGCATCACAGCTCACAGCAACCTCCAATTTCTGGGCTCAAGCGAGTCTTCTGCCTCCACCTCCCAAGCAGCTGGGACCACAGGCGCCTGCTACAACGCCCGGCCATTTTTTGGTTGCAGCCGTCATTGTTGTTTGGCGGCCCAGGCTGGATTCCAACCCACCAGCTCAGGTGTACGTGGCTGGCGCCCTAGCCCGTTGAGCCACAGGTGCCGAGCAGAACTTGATATTTTTATGTTCAATTCTAAGCCATAGAGAGTATGGGGGAGAAGAACACCCAATGTCATGAACGCTGGCCACCATGTCTCCCTGCCCCGCCCAGGGACTGTTTAGATTATGAATTTTAGAAACTGTATTTAAAAAACTGAGAGGAATAAAAATGGAGAAAAACAAATGGCTTAACACCACCTTGCTTGTCCTCCAACACACCAGGCCATCTTTGGTCTGTCTGCCACCCTTTCTGTGCCCACATGCTTTTCCCATTAACTTAGCCATAGCCTTGGCCTTCTCCCAGGATTCACTCCAGCGTTCACCTTGGAGACCTCTGTCTGTCCCACCTTGGGGGTCTGGTACCTAGTGTCACTCCAGCTGAGTGCTGCTTTATTAGCATCACCAAGGAGACATTCTTCTCCAACCAGCCCCCTCATCCCCCCCATAAGCACGTGGACAATGATGGTGTTCCCAACATGCCTTCATGATGCTCCCTCCTTAGGAAACTCCCACAGCAAGAGCTGGGATGAATGAGGGCTAACACAACGACTGATTTTATAAAGCATCTTAACATAACATCTGATTTTATGTAATCACATATTGTACTATCTAATGAACTTCATTCCCACCAAATCCTATGTGGAGAAATTACTTTGTAATTTTTTTCTTTTTGGAAACAGAGTCTTACTATATCGCCTTCAGTAGAGTGCTATGGCATCATAGCTCACAGTAACTTCAAACTTGTGGTTTAAGTGATTCTCTTGCCTCAGCCTCACAAGTAGCTGGGACTATAGGTGCTCGCCACAAATATCTGGGTGTTTTTGTTGTTGTTGTAATTGTCATTGTTCTTTGGCAGGCCCGGGCCAGGTTTGAACCCACCAGCCCCAGTGCATGTGGCTAGTGCCTTAGCTGCTGAGCTTCAGGCACTGAGCCTACTTTGTAATTTTTACCAGCCTGGTAAATCTGTACTCAGCCAGTGGGAACTGCTTAAAAAAAAAATTAAGGATAATTAGGGCAGGTGTGGTGGCTCACATCTATAATCTGAGCACTTTGGGAGGCTAAGGCAGGAGGATAACTTGAGGCCAGGGGTTGGAGACCAGCCTGGGAATTATAGCAACACTTTATCTCCACAAAAAAATTAGAAAAATTTTCTGGGCATGGTGGTGCATGCCTGTAGTCCCAGCTACTGAGGAGGTTGAGACAAGAGGATCACTTGAGCCCAGGAGTTGGAGGCTGCAGTGAGGTATGATTGCACTACCATATTCCAGCCTGGGTGATAGAGCGAGACCTTGTCTCTATGAAAAAAAAAGCAAAAAAAAAAAAAAAGGTGGGCAGCGCCTGTGGCTCATCCAGTAGGGCACCAGCCCCATATACCGAAGGTGGCAAGTTCAAACCCAGCCTCAGCCGAACTGCAAACAGAAAAATAGCTGGGCGTTGTGGCGGGCGCTTGTAGTCCCAGCTACTGGGGAGGCTGAGGCAAGAGAATCGCCTAAGCCTAGGAGTTGGAGGTTGCTGTGATCTGTGACGCCACGGCACTCTACTGAGGGCGATAAAGTGAGACTCTGTCTCTTAAAAAAAAAAAAAAGAAGTGAATTAAAGGATGAAAACTATAACCTATGAAGGAAAACTGCAAAGATTGAATTGGAGGATGTAGAGAGCCAGATAGCAACTCCCTAGGAGTAAAGTATGAAAACAGGTGAGAGCAGTAGAAGAGTAATTTTGATCAGAAAGAAGAAAAAGTTTCTGGTCTATACTAAGTTTATGTGTGAGGACTGGGAATAAGTTGTTTCCATGAACTGCTTTGGTCATTCGTGTAAATAGCTTAATATGTGAAAGCTAAGATTAAAAATGAGCCATTTGTTCAGTCAAATTTACTGGTTTGTTTTATTTTTAAGTACGTTCTGGGAAAACTCAGAGTCCTAAGTTATGCTGATGGGAAATTATCTCTAGGGTCATTTCTGTCCTCTTCAAATATTGTGGTTTTTCTCCATATCTCCCAATCTTTCATTGGGAAATCCTTAGCCCAACTTTTAATCTCATTATTAGTTTTTTTCTGCTATTGAGTTCCTTATTTATTATTTAATTAATGCCTTATCAGGTTTGCAAATATTTCTCCCATTCTACGGGAGAAGTCCTATCTTTTCCCTTTGTAGGTTGGTTCCTTTGCTATTCAGAAGTGTTTTCATTGTAGTCCCACTTGTCTTATTTTTAGTTTAGTTGCCTGTGCTTTTGCTGTCATATCCATGAAGTAACTGCCAAAATCAACGTCATGAAGCTTTTTCCTATGTTTTCTTCTAGGAGTTTAATAGTGTCAAGTCTTAAATTTAAGTGTTTAATCCATTTTGAGTTGATTTTTATGTTTGATAAGTATTCAGTTTCAGGGCAGCTCCTGTGGCTCAGGGCACAGGGCGCCAGCCCCATATACCGAGGGTGGTGGGTTCAAACCCAGCCCCGGCCAACTGCAACAAAAAAATGGCTGGGCATTGTGGTGGGTGCCTATAGTCCCAGCTACTCGGGAGGCTGAGACAAGAGAATCGTCTAGGCCCAGGAGTTGGAGGTTGCCGTGAGCTGTGTGATGCCATGGCACTCTACTGTTGGGCTATAAGGTGAACCTCCGTCTCTACAAAAAAAAAAAAAAAAGAATTCAGTTTCATTATTTTGCATGTGGATATTCAGTTTACGCAGCACCATTAATAGAAGAGACTACCTTTTCCCCATTGTGCATTCTTGGGACCCTTATTTACCAAATATGTGTAGATTTATTTCTGGAGCTTTCTAGTCTGATCAGTTGGTCTAGATGTCTGTTGTTTTATTTACAGTAGCTTTGTAATATATTTTGAAATTAGGACGTGTGATATCTCCTACTTTGTTTTTTTCCCAAGACTTTTTTTTTAAGCAGTTTGGGGTCTTTTGTAGTTTCATATAAATTTTAGAATTGTTTTTCTATTTCTATAAAAATGAATTTGTCTATTTTTTGGTACAACAGTTGTTTTTTTTTTTTTTTGAGACAGATCCTCAAGCTGTCACCCTGGGTGGAGTGCTGTGGCATCATAGCTCACAGCAACCTCCAACTCCTGGGCTCAAGAGAGTCTCCTGCCTCCACCTCCCAAGTAGCTGGGACTACAGGCACTCACCACGACGCCCGGCCACTTTTTTTTGGTTGCAGCCATCATTGTTGTTTGGCGGGCCGGGGCTGGATTCGAACCCGGTGTGCGTGGCTGGCGCCTTAGCCCGTTGAGCCACAGGCACCGAGCCGGTACAACAGCTTTTAATAGATGAGATTTATTTTTTACTTGTGTTCAAGATCAGGAAGGAAAAGACTAGGCAAAAATCCTTTGGGGAGCTAGTATAATGAGGCTTTGGATGAAACCCTTGTGTGCCAGCTATTTTCAACCTAAATGACTATCAGCATCAAAAGTCAGGAATTTCAGGGGTTGCAAATGACTAAAACCAAATTTGAACTTAAGTCAAAAGGGGAAATTATTATCAGGACACAGGGGCAGAATGTGTAAATGGGAAAACTAAAGGCAGAGACTTCAATGACCCTCTTCAATCTCTCTGTCTGCAAGCTGCCTACCCCCATGTCTGTACTCTCTGTGGTGGTAAACAGGCCATCAACAACTCTTAAGCTTTATGTGTTACCATTAAACTAACAAAAATACCATCAACTAATGTTCACATAGTCTCTAGTACACAAAATTATGGGAGAAGGCTCAGACCCCAGAGGGTAGGACCCTATTACAACGTGACTATTCCTCTGACAGCATGTTCATGGAGAAGGGGAAAAGCAGTTTTCAGAAGAAGGAATGCTGGATTCACAAAATAATAGGTATCTACAGAAAAGCAAAACAAAACCGAACCCTACCTGGGACCAGTGATATCTTTGATCATAAATTTTCTCACTTATCAAACAATATATACTGTTAATTATTATAGGGATCAGTATATTATAATATACACAATAGATAGAGGATAGATTTAAATGGTAGCTATTATAAAATTATACCAATCATATGTCTTTATCCCTAGGGTTTTACCGCTAATAATAGTGTCATATCAGTGCATGCATAGGATGTTTTTCATATTTTTATTAAATTAGAATGAATGGCTTCATATTAGAACATTAACAGAATTTTAAACATTAAAGGTAGAAAAAGAACTGTAATGACAGAACTGCATTTCAAAAGATTAGCTGAGACTGGCTCTCAGTAAAGACTACTACAGTTTAGCTGTATGGGAGCAAAAAAATGAAATGTAGAGTGTAGTGAAATTAAGACAATTGAGGAAAGAGGCAGGTTGGAGGATTTACAAAGCAGAAACAGTTCCACGTTAAATCATTAGGAACTGACAAAAGGAAGAAGAATTCCGATCCCATGTCAAGGATTGTTGAATGATGTCATTTGTCAAATCCTGAGAACACTGGGATTAAGAAATAGTGATTTGGCAAGATGGTTTACAAAGAGTAACAATGGGAGGAAAGAAACCCTAACTGCCCCCTTCTATCATCGCCCGATTCAGCAGGAAGCAGTTAGATTGAGGATTTGCCCTTTTTCCCTAACAGCAGTTAGCGTTTCTACTCGGAGGGGGAGAATTGATGCAGGACATCCGGCGCCCTAGCCAGCTCAGCAGAGCTGGCGGACCTGCCGCCTCCTCCTTGGTGGTGTTGGTGCTGCGGCAGCCAGCTGAAGA
>CAUYRH010181012.1:0-115615 GCA_963574655.1 Perodicticus potto | reverse complement strand
CGCTGTCTCCCTGTGTCCCCAAGGGGAAGTTCCTGGGTAGATCCCGCCTGCCAGAGATGCCTGAAGTCCTCTCTCCCCAGTCTCACCGTGCCCAGCCGCAAGGAAGCTGTTACTCGGCTGCCATCTTGCTCCGCCCTCTCTTGTTCTCTTTTAAATAAAAATATTTAAGGTTTTCTTACTGAGTTGTTGGAGCGCTTTATATATTCTAGTTAGTGGATTCTTGTTAGATGGATAGTATGTAAATATTTTCTCCCATTCTTTGGGTTTTCTCTTCGCTTTGCTGATTGTTTTTTTTGCTATCCAGAAGTTTTTGAGCTTGATGTGATACCGTTTCTATAATTATGCTTTGGTTGTCTGTGCTTTAGGACCAACATCTGGAAGCATTTCAAATGTTTTATTTTAGTACTTTCATAATTTCTGTTCTTAGATGCAAGTTTTTAATTGAGTTTCATTTGATTTTTATATATGGTGAGAGTTAAGGATCTAGTTTCATTCTTTTGCATGTAGATATTGAGTTTTCCCTATAATGAGACATAGTCTCACCCCAGTTAACTGGGTTTTATCAAAAAGACAGGCAATAATGAATGCTGGTGAGGGTGTGGAGAAAGGGGGACCCACACATACTGTTGGTTAGAATGTAAATTAGGGCAACCACAAGACAGAACAATGTGGAGGTTCTTCAAAAAACTAAAAATAGAACTATTAATACTATATGACCTAGCAATCCCATAGCTAGATTTATATCCAAAGAAGGGAAAAATCAGTATATGGAAAATATATCTGCACTCCCTTGTTTATTACAGCCCCATTCACAAAAGTCAAGATTCGGAACTAACCTAAGTGTTCATCAACAATGAACGGGATAGGTGAGGCATGGTGGGCTGTAATCCTAGCAGTCTGGGAGACCTACGTTGAAGGATCACTTGATACAGGAGCTACAGACCAGCCTGTGCAAGAAAGAGAACCTGTCTCTACTAAAAATATAAAAACAAAATTGCTGCGTGTTTTGGCAGGCATCTGTAATCGCAGCTACTAGGGAGGCTGAGGCAGAAGGATTGCTTGAACCCAGGAGTTTGAGGTTGCTGTGAGCTAGGCCAATGCTATGGGACTCTAGCTTGAAGAAACAGAGTGCAACTCAAACAAACAAACAATAAATGTATAAAGAAGAAAGAATCTCTCTGGATATTGTCCATTTATGTGCATAAGCAACTGTGTTCCTTAAAACTATATATTTCTTCCAGTTAATGCAAAATTAAACTATAAGTTCCTAGAGTGAAATAAAATTGTTCTTCTAGACTGACAGAAAACAAAAAAAGAAATTGTGGGACATATACACAATGAGATATTGCATAGTCACAAGAAAGAATGAAATCTTGCCATTTGAAATAATATAGATAGAACTGGAGAATATTAGATTAAATGAAATAAACCAGCATTTTTCTGTTTCGAATTTTACTGTTTCTTTTATCTTTATTAATTCTTCCTTTTGTTTTCTTTTGGTTTACACTTTCTGTTTCTATTCAAAATTTTTTAGTCAAATTGTTATATTCTTGTTTTGATATTATTTAAACCATGAAACTGGACAATCTTAGCTGCATCTTATTATTCTAAGAAGGAATATTTAAATTCTAAAACATTTTGGTTGTCATTTCCTTTTGATCTATGATTTTTTGTAATTTCCATGAAAAAAAATTTTGTTTTTTAATCTGTTAATTTTTAGCTTCATGTCACTATGACCAGTTGTATTATCTGTACTATTTAACATTTTTGGAATATACTGATGCTTTCTTTATTGTCTAAAATATTATAGCCAATTTTTAATACTGTACTATGGGCACTAGAAAAAAAATTAATCTTTATTTTCAGAGTACAGAATTTGAAATATAATAAATTAATTGTATTATTTAGTTCTCTTTTATGTTTACTTATTTTTTCATCATTGATCATTAACTGGGAAATGAAAATTCAAGTTTATGCTACATGTATGTTTCTTTGATTCTTTTTATCTTTTGGGATTGTTTAATTAATAAATGCTGATTCTTTGTAATTCAGAGGATATCTGTTTATAATCATTATAGCATCATTTTTAAATGGTCATTTTATAATAATAAAGGGACCTTCGTCATCTTAATTTTGTGACTTGACTTCTACTCTCTTTAATATTAGTATCATGACTTTTTTTGGTATGGGGGTTATAACTGGTATACAGTTCCTGTACATTTATTTATTTTTAAATGTATATTTTCTTAAAATTTGTAAGACTTCTTAGGCATTCAGCAACGAAAAAGAGTGCATTTAATTTCATGGCTTGTAAGTTTTGATTGTGTACCTATTGCAAACAAACATTCCAGTTGATTTTCACTGTATGTAGTAAATTTTCTAAAATTTGTAAAGGCACTGTCAGATAATTTGGAGTTGAGTAACTACTCCAGATACTGTATAATCTGTATAACCTTTGTCTTGAAGTCAAGTTGTGTTTATATAAGAAATAATTGTTTGCTGGAAGTATTTGATAATGTACAAAATAGCCTATAATCACATTGTTCAGTACATTCTTATATTTTTTAGTTACATCCAACTTTTTGTAAATATACCCAGAGAACCTTGATAATAAAATGTATTTCCATATCAAAAAAAAAATCTGAAAGACTTATAGGTTTATGGGAAGATATACAGAAATGTACAGGGTGATTTAGGAAAATCTTTACCTAGCCTTCCCCAATGATAACATCTAACATAAATGTAGTATAATACAAAATCAGGAAATTGACAATATTACAATCCATAGAACTTACTCAGATTTTGCCAATCATATGTGTATTCATTACTGTGAGTGTGCATATATAATAACTTTATCCAACTTTATCATGTGTATGTACCATCACAATCAAGATATAGAATTATACAATTTATGTAAGGCTTCCTCATACTATCTTTTTATCCTCTACCCAAAAAGAAAGTACGAGGAAGCCTTACATAGATTGTATAATTCTATAACCTGTGGTAGCTAACCTATCTATTCTCCATCTTTATAATTTTAAGAATGCGAGAAGTAAAATTATACAACATTTAAATTTTATCAATTTTTTTCGTTAAATCACAGCTGTGTACATTAATGCAATCATGGGGTACAATGTGCTGTTTTTATATACAATTTGAAATGTTTTCATCAAACTGTTTAACACAGCCTTCACGGTATTTTCTTAGTTATTGTGTTAAGACCTTTGTATTCTAGACCTAGTAAATTTCACAGGTACCTTTGTAAGACGCACTGTTACACCAATTACTCTCCCTCCACCCATCCTTCCCCATCCCCTCCCCTCCTTCTCCACTTTCCCCTTCTTGAACTGTAATTGGTATAAATTGGTTTCATGGTGAGACTGAGTGCACTGAACCCTTTTTCTTTGATTCCTGAGATACTTTGCTAAGAAGAAGATGTTCCAGCTCCATCCATGTAAACATGTAAGAGGTAAAGTCTCCATCCTTCTTTAAGCCTTTCCCAAGCAATCTTCATAGCCAAGTCACTCCCTGTCCAGGGAGATGCAGCATCTGAACTATCATAAATATGTATTTCATTTGCTTTTTTTTTAACTTGTAAGTTTTTACAAACGTCGTCTCAGATTGTTTTTGTTAACAGTCCTCCGTAATACTAAAGGTAAGTACATATGAAGCAGAAGTAATCTATTTTAACTGAGATTTGTGCTGAAAGTGCCGTAGATTCACTTGCCGCTGTAAGTAACAACATAGACAGATCCTGTGTGTCCTCTAACCGGTTCTCCCCGAGGGTAAAATTTTGCAAATTTATCACAACTAGGATATTAACATAATTTCTCAACTTATTAAGATTTCTTCCGTTTTACTTGCACTCATTTGTGTGTGTTTTTCATGTACTTTACCACCTGTGTGGTTTCATGCACCCCTGATCATAGTAAGGATAGAAACGATTCCAACCCTACAAGGACCCCTCATGTGGAGCTCACTCTTGTCCTTCCTGACCCTACCCCAAAGTAATATATTTTGATCCCATAGAAAGCTGATACAGCAAGTAATATTTAAAGTACTTTCCCTTTATGGCAATTTAAGATTCACTTTCATCAAACTGAAGAAATATTTTTGCATAGGACTACTCTAGAAGACTTGTTAACCTCGAATAAATGTAGACAATACTTCCAAATCATTAAACTCCTACAAAGAACATGGGCCATAACACTTAGGTTTATTATAGTATTTCCCATAGTTAGTATAAAGCCTGACCCTTAGGGAATATTTATTTAATAAATGAGTTATGATCCTCAATGCTCTGATAAAAGGAATTTAAAAAGTAAAAGTTATTTCTAACAAAAATAAGTAAAACTATCTTATTAAAAATCTACTTAGCACAAATTTTAAAAAAGAACACTTTATTTATTAAAAAAAATCAAAATTTGATAATAGTATGGCTAGGATAAACCTAACTATGGACTTTTATTCTTCGTGTAGACACAAGTTGGTATAACATCTTTAGAAAACAATTTGGTAATATATGATCAGACTGTTAAGAGTTAACATACATTTTGACTTACCAATTCCAACAGAAATTAATCCTCAGAAAGCAATCAAAGACACATGAACGTTACATATAAAGATATTCTTCAAAGTATTACTTACAGTAGTGAAAGTTTTGATATTCTTTATCAAGTCCAAGAATGAGGGCAAGGTTACTTAAAATAAAACTAAGTTAGGGCAGCACCTGTGGCTCAAAGGAGTAGGGCACCAGCCCCATATGCCCCCCCGCCAAAAACTGCAAAAAATATATATATAAAAAATAAAACTAAGACTATTAAAACATTTTTTAAGTACTATTTTGAAGAAAATTATAGGACCTAGAAAAATATACTTTGCATAATATTACGTTTAAAAAAAAGCAAAACACCAAACTGTATAAATTCAGTGAGCGTCTAATTTTTTTAAAAAAGAGTAAGAATATGTGTGCCTTCACAGTCACATCTAATTCTGTGATGACAACTTTGGGACACCAGGGTACAGTGAGGGAAGGAAGATTAGGGAATGAGGCTCAAAAAGAAGTGAACTTGAATTAGTCCAGAAGGATGAATGAAAACAGCTAGGTTACTCAGAATTTTATGTGGGTCCATACATGTCATCCTATTTAAACTGGTTGTCTCCCATCTGAAACTCCCACAAAGAAATGCACTATCTCTTTTAAACACCTCAAAGCAGATTCTTGAAATTTCTAGATTCATGACACATTTAGTGTTGCAGTAATTGTTTTCATGTCACTCTTGGTTCAAAATAAATACATAAACCTTCGTTTATTCACTAGTTACAGCAAATTAATAAATACTTAGATTTAACAAATTAAATTAGCCATTTGAAAAAAATAATGCATGTAAATCCAAAGGAAAAGATATTTCATTTTCAAATGACCACATTCATTTGCTAGGGAGGTGTAAGCTGGGCACTGCACAATTCTTCCCCAGCTTAATCCCATGTTCCATGATGATTTTTGTCTGTACTTGCTTTTTATTACATCAACCACCCAAAACTCAATTTTGCAGAGATACGGCATCATTAAAAGAAAGGCATACTAAGCTACCTTGAAACTATAAATTACCTTGAGCCAGTAATTCGTGAGTGGTGACCAATAGGTGTCACTGGGTTTCCCTTGAAAAAACTTAATATATCCTATGAGACTCCTGGCAATTCATTGAGGTATCCCAAGTTTGGAAACTCAAGTTTCAGAGTATTCTGTACCCCTTGTGGTTCTTACAGTGTTCTAACTTGCACAATACATTTGTGTATACTGGTAGGAATTGCTGTCTTTGATAGGTTTTCTCTCTTACTGTCTCCTAGCATTCTCATAATTACATAATATTGAATTGGTGTTGAGTTGAGGAGATGGCCTATGTGTTTTAGACCTACTTATAATCATTGTATTTATTATATTCATAATTTTTTTTCTTCAAGGCTGAGGCTGGGTTTGAACCCTCCACCTCCAGCATATGGGGCCGGCGCCCTACTCCTTTGAGCCACAGGTGCCACCCTATGTTCATAATTTTCATATGTTGAATGAGTTAATAGCTGAGCAAAGTTTAAAATTACATTGAACTAAAGATTTAAATATGATTCAAGGCATTTTTTATTTTTAATGTTATTAGTAAACATAGAGAAGATTATTAGATATAAAATGTTACAGTTAAATATTATATTCCATGGTGTTAAATATTTTAATGATATGTACTAGCTCTTATAGATAATATTAAATGCTTCCACCCATCCTGGTCATTGTTTTATAGGAAAAAATGGAAATGACAGGGACATTTAAACTACAGAAATATCAACTGGTAGAAGACGGATTTAGTCCATTGAAGATTTCCGATCCACTCTACCTCATGGATAACTTGGAGAAGTCTTATGTTCCATTGACCAAGGAACTTTATGATCAAATAATGTTAGGAGAGATTAAACTTTAAGTTTTGTATATATGGGATTTTCAGATGCTTTCCTAGGAAGAGTGAAAGGAGAGTATGTTATTTTTCATTACAAAATGAGGAAAGGGAACAAACACAAATTAAGCATCTCCTATATTTCTTTAACATGCAAGAGAATTTCTTTGAGTAAAACTTTAATTTGTTTTAATTGATATAAATGCTATTCAATTATTATTTTTACCCATTTGGGGATTCAGTGCATAACTATTTGCCTTACTGTTAAGGATTTTAAATAATAAGTAAGAGGCTAAGAGACAATCAGTAAAAAATGCATTTTCTAATCTGCAACATTTCTAGTTTTGAATAAATGGTTAAATTTTACTGAAATAGATTTTTATGTGTTACATCTTAAAACTCAATAAAATAATCTTCATTCATACATGGTTTGAGTTTTTGTTCTGATGCTTTTTGCTGTAAACTTCCAAAGGAACTGACTCAATGCATGCACCTCATATCTCTTCTATTTTAAATTCACGTTAAGATGACAGAAGAAATATAAAAATATAAAAACAACAGAGCAGGAAAACTGGTAAGCTCAAAGCATTTAGGAATTTGTGGGAGGGATAGACATGGGATCAAATTGGCGATACAAACCAATAGAGCTGTTGAAACCGCTGACACCACAGGGAAATAATAGACTAGACCAGAACCCTGGTATGATATTACCACGAAGATCAAAGTCAGAAAGGGCTGCGAGTTTGAACAGGTTCGTGAGTGGTTAGCTGGGAAATTTATGGGGAGGATAGTGTAATGAGCACAAGTGTATTTATCTCAAGCTGGAAACAGCAGGCTCCAGTGTTTCCTTCAAGCTAGAAACACACAAAAGACTCTTTTTCTTTTTTTTTTTTTTGTTCTATAACAAGTATTTTTAATTTTTTGGTGGAGGTTTTGTAACTTTTTTTTTGTGTGTGTGTATGTTTTTATTAAATCATAGCTGTGTTCATTAATGCAATCATGGGGTACAATGTCCTGGTTTTATATACAATTTGAAATATTTTCATCAAACTGGTTAACATAGCTTTCGCCGCATTTTCTTAGTTATTGAGTTAAGACATTTACAAGAAGGTGAAGTATTTTTGTGGGAGCGCGTTGTGAAGCTGAATGGAGAAGGGGACTAGAACCCATCAAGAAGCCCCCTGTGTCCATGAAATCAGCTCACCTACCACCCGAAGGGAAGGCTCTCCTTGCTTCCTGTTGTCTCTCACACTACAGAGCTTACTTAGGTTGGAGCAGAAGTGGAGAGAATTTATCTTTGTCATTGTTGGGAAATCACATGTTATAAAGTTAAAACATATCATATCTTAAATGTGCAGGTAGGCTCATGGCCTGTAATCCCAGCTCTGTAGGAGGCTGAGGCAGAATAAGGGCCTGAGCCCCAGAGTTGGAGACCAGGGCAAGGAAGCGAGACCCCTGTCTCTACAAAGAAATTTTTAAAAATTAGCCGAGTGTCGTGGTGCGCACCTGCAGTCCAGCTCCTCGGAAGGCTGCAGCAGGAGGATCAGGAGAGCCTGGGGGTGCATGGATGCGGTGAGGTGTGACCATGACACTGCACTCCAGCCTGTGGGACAAGTGCGACTCCTCCCTCAGCACACTCGTCCCCCTCTCCCAGCTGCCTCCACAGTGTGGTCCCACAGGGAGCAGCCACTTGGTGCCACCCCTGCAGGGCCTCCCCGAAGGCACAGAGTGGCTTACTGTCTGGGCCCAGCAGCAGCAGCTCAAGACTCCCTTTGCTGACCCTGACCCCTCTGACCTGCCAGCTGACCAAGCAGCCACCACAGCCCCTGGAATGGAGCTCAGTGGCCTTGTGGCTGGCTTGGTGGCACTAGACCCAGAGGCCTTCCTGGCTAGGCATTTAGAATATAAGGATGACAGCTCCCAGCATGGCAGTGTGCTCCTTGACAGTGAGAGCCATGTGTCTGGACGGCATCACGGCTTCACAGGCAACCTGGGCATCAAAGCATGTGTCAGAGAGTCCTGGACTCTGTGAAGATGACCTCTGAGCCAGGGCACTGTGAAGATGACCTCTGAGCTCAACAAGCTCATTGATGATCTCAGGATGGGTGCTTGGGTTTCGGTGGCAACTGCCATGTGCAGTCTCCTGGTGACAAGGGGAAGACCTCTGCCAGCCCTCTAAGGGGCAGGCTCTGCCATGGCTGCCTGCACACCTGCTGCTGAGCTTCCTCAATGAGCAGGACTCTCCGAACGCCCGGATCAGCAGCTCCCCTAGCGAGAGCAGGCTCTGCCCGCACCCAAGAACTTGGCAGAGAGACCAAGGGAGAGGAGAACCACAGCGAAGCATCTGATGACCCTCAGAGAAAGAAGAATAGCCGCTTTGTTGCTTTTCTCTTTCTTTCTTTTTTATTCTATCCTCCTGCATCTCCAAGTACGGTCTGGGGTTGTAGATGCATCCCCTCAGACCTCACCCTTTCTCTGTTTGTCCCCTTTTTAAGTCATATCTTATCTACTTGTTTGGGTCAGACAGATGCATATTTTGACGGCTCCCAAGTGAGGAGGCTGATTCTTGGTGATGGAGTGGCTTTGTGCCCTGACTTTAGTTAAAAAGAACTTTGCTGTGTCTCAGTTGAAGAGAGGAGGCCCACTGTGGCCCTGGGTGAGGAAGGAAGCCTACAGAGGCCCGGGGTTGTTACCTGTGGCTGCCAGGGTCTGCAGAGCCATAATCAGGCTAATCCTGTGGGGGACAAGAGCTGATGGGCAGTTGTGTGATAGGTTGGTAGAGGGAGTGTTGATCTCTCAAATTCCCAGTCTCAAATTCCAGGTGACAACATCGATGCACCCTGTGCATCCTTGAGGGACCCCTTCCCAGTAGGCTCTGTCTGGCTACAGGCTGGTTCAAGGGTGAAAGATTATACTACCTTCTCTTTGATTTTTCTTTTAAAAATAAACAACAAAAGACAGCTGAAAACAAGCCCCTTATCTGTGGACAGATAAGAATTCTCTTCCAGTAGAGCATAGTTTGTGGCTCTTTGCCATGCTGGACTCCAGTGAGTCTGGCTGTAGTTGACTCAGAAGGAGATATTTTGCAAGAAGGGGTGGGCAGGGACTATCTTTGAAATTCCTGTGAGCGGGAGGCCCGAAGGCCTGGCAGTGGACAGAGCTGCAGCTTTTGGCATCTCTGCCCTTTGGTCTGTGCCCACAGTGGCCAGTGTCACCCTCCATCCTGATCACACGCTCTGTGTGCCCTCACGGCTCACTTTTCCCTACAAAGAGGCTGAGGACGCTGTGGGTCCTGAGAAGGGGCAGCTCCGTAGCCTGGCTCTCATACTATATTTTGTCTTTGAAGCTAAACAAATATTTTGTTTTGGGTTTTGGTGGTGTTGACTGTTTTAAACTGCTTGGAAGGGGTAGTCTGTGGCTGTGGTTTTCATGCACTGTCCCTGCCCTCACCCCTCTGAGTGGGGTGTTTCATTTTTCTATAGCCTATGTAGAGTGTAATTGGCCCAGGTTGCAGGGTGGAGGCACCTGTCCAGAGGCCACACAGGACCCTTGTGTCTAATGTTTGGCTCCAGGTAAGCCTTGAGTTAAGAGAAATAATCCAATAGACACAGCACCCAGCTGTAGGTAACGTCCACTGTCCATCTCTGTTCATATGAAAAGCTTGGTTCTTCCTCTACTCTCGAACATTGTTATTCAGACAAAGCATTGACATTATGGCAATAAAGGAAAAAAATGCATATATATCCTAAAACAGGTAAATCTAAGCCAGTGAGATAAAGGAGTAACTGTGTTAAGTTGCACAAAACCAAACTCCACCATGGGCAAAGTGGAGTCCTTAGACGTGACCTTTTGGGTGACCCTTGTGGATCTGTTCACTACGTGTGCGCCGAGCCCTGTTTTCTGGTGCAGATTCTCTGAGTGGGAGTCATTCTGCTAACATGAACCACACGTCTGGGGGACAGATGGCCCTCCAAGGTAATTTATTTTACGCATTTACTATTTACTGAACAAATGTCTGTGTACTCAGGTGTATCCGGCAGCAATTTCATGGCAGTCCCCTGGGTTTGCCAGAGATACTGTGCTCGAAATACAGGTTTTCCCCAATTCGTCACTGCAATTTTCGTGTTGCTCCATTAGCACTGGGAGGCCTGGGTTCTGTTCCCTGTGAATGGGAATGTCCTGTGAACCTGTCTGCCTTCCTCGGCTGCCCCAGCCCTCAGTCACAGCTCTCAGGAGTGTCCACAACCCTTTAGGCCAGAAGGCAAAGATAGAAATTCAGATAGAAGTCTGATGGGATCTTCAGTTCACAGCTTGGCCTGGCTGTGGCCCAGAGGTTAGATCTGTCCAGCGTTGCCGAGAGGAGGCTCTGGCAGACACTACAGACACTGCAGGGCCTGCCTCCCAATACCGAGTCCAACCAGTACAAGAAAGACCGTATGTGGCCGGAGTTGGCCGAAGTTTTTAAAATCCCAAATAACTCACTGAAGTGTCTTTAAGACAACAAATTTTACCCAAATGAATCCTGTCTTGGTTAACGGAGCAAATGGGTGAATTCTGACCCTCTCAAGTTTCCTTCCCCAGTTAGAGTGGGGAGCTGTTGCGAGTGCTGTGAATTCACTGCAGCATCCTACCCTACGGGCACAAGAAGACAAACACCCCCCGCCCCACGGCCTGCACAGCTGGGCGGACTCCCAGGTCAGTCTGGCCCCTGCTGTAGGAGGCTCCCCTGCTCAGAGATGGTCAAGAGTTTGCTGCCATAGCCGGGAAAGTCGCAAACACTCGCACGTTCCTGTGTGGGGCACCCTGCTATTTGTCAATTACTGTAAATACACATGCATTAAGCAGTAAGATTCAGCTAGGCAGACTCCTCTGGGCAGCCTCAGTGACACATTTCCTATGTTGTGACTGTTTTGAAGACAGAGTGGCTCTAAGTAACCACTGGAAAGAGCCCAAATCGGCCAAGCACAGTACATCATGCCTGTAACCCCACCACTTACAGAGCCTGGGGCGGGAATCACTGGAGCCCAGGAGCTTGATATCAGCCTGGGAAGTAGCAAAAGTCTGACTTAAAAAAAGAAAAAAAAAGCACAAATACAAATTGATCCCCTGAAAATAAAAACAAACAAACAAACAAAAGAACCATTGGAGATTGTATGATGATAGTGAACTAAGCATGCAGGCATCATTCCCTTACCTCTACTGCTCCTGCTAAATCCATTGCAACAAAAAAATAAAATGTTATAGATAGAACAATCCATATAAAAATGAGAGACGGGCAGGGGGAAACATTGTGACATGAGTGGATGAAACATTGTCCAAAATTACTGGAAAATAGAAAGCAGATGACATGAAATTACAAAGAAACCATGGAGCAAGGAGAAATAAAACATCAAATGTGCAGTTGAAAGTTACTTCAAAAGCAAAAGAAATTCTAAACACAGCAAACACATGGAAAGATCAACATGGGGAGTCTGTGTAATTGTCAGGATACTTAATTCTAGTAAATACAGACCATGAGTTTGCTTGCTTTTTCCATATAGAAAACTTTCATCAACAGACAAAACAATTCATGACATAAAAGTAAAAACTGGAAAGTAACACGTCACAAATTTAAAAGCTTCTTTAAGGCAAAAGACAATAAGGATTAAAGTTTTTAAAGAGTTAGAAATCAGAATAAAATAACTAGAAAGTAGGTAAAAACAGTTGCCACATCTGTATTATATAAAGAACACTTACAAATAAAAAAATACAAAGGGAAAATAATTTGAATGGTAAAATTAGGAGAAAAGGGAAACAGTAGAAAATCTTGAACTGAACCTGTGGCAAGTGCTACAAAAAATATTCCATTTTATTGGTCAAGAAAATGAAAAATAATGAAATCTGTTCTTCCCATTAAGAAATAATCATGCGTGTTAATGATAGCTAAGTTTGGCCAGGATATGGAAAAGTTTTAACTGCTCAGTAATTCTATTCATAATATGAATCATTATAGATTTTTTGGAAAATAACACAGCAGAATTTATTAAAATGTTAAATGTATATACCATTCATCATGGCATTCTGCCTTCAGACAACATTGTAACTAATACATTATATACAAGGGCATAGAGCATCTTAAGCAATGGGTTTGTATTTTTTTCATAGGAAAATATTTTGGAAAACTCTTACCTTTCAAAAAGAGGAAAAAACTGTCCATACTGCCGTATGGTAGAATATTATGTGATCATTAAAAAGACAGGCCATGCTTGGTGCTCGTAGCTCAGTGGTTAGGGCGCCAGTCACATGCACTGGGGCTGGTGGGTCCAAACCCGGCCAGGGCCTGCTAAAAATAATGACAACAGTAACAACAAAATTAGTCAAGCATTGTGGCAGGCGCCTGTAGTCCCAGCTATTTAGGAGGCTAAGACAAGACAATGGCTTAAGCCCAAGAGTTAGAGGTTGCTGTGAGCTGTGATGCCACTGCACTCCATCAAGGGTGACATAGTGAGATTCTGTCTCAAAAATAAATAAATAAATAAAAGATGGGCCAATATATACTAACATATAGAGCCATACTATAAAGTAAAAAATGTATATTGTTTAATAATTTTTAAATATGATAAATTTATGTAAAATTTCTATAAAACTATTTCTTTTGTACACATGTGTGCACATATATACATAGAAATTGTCTAAACGTTCTAACATACTCACACCAGTTTTTAGCTCTGGCAAGGGGAGTTGTTTCAGGCATGGTGAAAGATGTGGAGTTGTAAGTTCTTGTAAGGGCCAGAGGGAAGATGCTAGAAAATGAAGGAGAATTGTACCCCTGACTCCCTATGCTTCATTTTCACCCTAAAAATGTTTATATCATCTGATTAATTTAAAAGTAATGAATGTATGAGAAGAAAAACGGATTTCATATCCTTTATCACTACATAACATTTTCCCCACCACCAACTTATATAACTTCTATAGTAAAAAAATTCTTTATATTAAAAATATTAGACTAAAATGTTTTTTAAAGATGGGAAAAATGACCAATATTTGCTCTATAAATATTACTTTGTTACTATTCCAATAAGCAAACCTAAAACAATAGTACAGAAGTTAATTACAAGTATACATCAACTAGGGCTAACCATGATAAAAAGCATGAGTTATGGTATTAACTTCTTACAAGGTAGAATCCAAAGGGGAAGTTTTAAAAAAATAAACATATAAGTTAAAATATCAAAAATTTCAGAATTGAAGCATTTTATTGAAAAGAGAAATAGAATTACACTGTATAAATGAAAACATTTTAGAAAAATATTTAAGCAAAACTATTATTATAAATATATATTTTAACATATCTATATATGTACCTGTGTACAGAGGAATGGAGCATAACTTAGCTATTAGTACCTAATAATTTTTTTCAAATCTCCATTAAATAGACACCAGAATTTATTAAATACTAGGCAACAAAGCATATCTTAGTAAATTAAATATACCTATAGAGGCTTATGCTCTGTTGATAATATAATAAAACTGTAAATAATAAAAAGAATGCCTCAAAGTTTATGCATTTAACACTTGGACATTCAGAAATAGTAGCTCTATACAACCATGAAAATTAAAATTATACTTTACTTATAAATAAATAATTAAAATAACTCATTATTTAACTAATAACTTATTATTAGATGTCGAGTAATATTTGTAGAATAAATAATTAAAATAACTTATTATTAAGTGACCACAATGGTCCTAGATGAACAAAATAATAATAATAATAAAGTATCCACTGTTGCATAGCTGATATTTCAGACAGACCTAGGAAATAAGCAGTTGTGAAAGTTAGCCAATAATAATAAGATATCTTCAGATAGTTTTCAACTTAATAATGAAATCAAAACAAGGTGATTAATAAAATGTAAATAGTAAGTTAGGTCAGTATTAAATAGTTTTGCCAGAAAAGACCTCTCTGAAGGAGTTGAGTTTTAAATGATTGAGGAAAATGTGAAAACTTACTGGTATGAAATACTGGAGAACAGAGCCTACAACACCAGGTGCATCAAGAAGTGAGTGGCAGCTTTCCAGAAAGGAGAGACCGAGAGAGGGAATCTTCAGTTCGTATGGAGGATTTTCTTCTATATCTTGGAGTGATGTTTGATGGCTCATGTGTGAGGCAGACTTCGAGCAGCCCAGTCAAGGCTAAAGGATCTGATCTGACATTTGGGCTGTAGCCTGGGAAACAATTTGTAGCTTTACAGTAATTGCAATCACTGTCATTGCCTGGGAAAACAAAATGAAAAACAAAGTAAACACTTTTCAGAGGAATGTAACGGAATCTAAGGCCAACACATAATATAACACACACCGTGTTTGGAATATAATTCAAAATTACTAGATATGCAAACAAAAAGGAAAACATCATTTTGGGGTGGAAACTGAGATACCCCATATGCTGGAGTTAGCTGAAAGGATATTGAAAGTAGTTATTATAACAAAAGCTTTTGTGAATGAAAAGATTAGAAGTCTCCTGAAAGAAATACTAGATAGAAAAATTAATCAAGTGGAAATTCTAGAACCGAAAAATATAATACCTGAAATTTAAAAATGCACTTGTTGAACTAGCCAGAAGAATGGAGGTGAAACGGGACTGAGTCAAAAAAAATTGAAGGTAGAGCAATAGAAATTATCCAATTTAAAAATAAGGAAATTTGAAAACTGAAATAAAATGAACAAAATCGCATAGGTCATTGGGAAAAGTGTGATAGTGGACTCCAAGTAGACATAAGAGAATAGGGAAGATAATTTATTTAGAAAAAAAAGAAGTCCAAAATTTCCCCAAGTTGACAAAAGACATACATTTTCAGTGTGCAAAAACTCAGGGTTATGGACTGAATGTTTATGCCACTTAAAAATGTGTATGTTGAAACACTAACCCCCCAGGTGATGGTATTAAAAGATGGGTCTTTGAAAGCTACTTAGATTTAGATGAGGTCCTGAGCCAGAGGCTGCACACCTGGGTTAATGTTCTCAGAAGAGGAAGAGCTTGCATATGTGTTCATGCACCTGCTCCCACACTCTCTCTTTCCTGACACACAGCATAACTAAAATTAAAAACATCTAACACACACCACACCAAGGCACATTATGATTAAACTTCTGGCACGTAAGGATAAAAATAAAATTCTTGAAAGCAGACAGAAAAAAATTACACAAGAGAACAACAGTTTGAAATATGTCTGACTTCTCATCGAAACTATGACAGCCAGAAGGAGGAACCATGGAAACATTAAATAAACAAACAACTGTCCAGCCAGAATTCTAGATGCAGCAAAAATATCCTTCAAGAAAAAGAAGTGGAGTGAGCTAATCTTAATAGAGTTAGATGATGTCTCAAAGTTGTTTTGATTTGCATTTCTCTAATGATTAAGGAGGGTAAGCATTTTTTCACGTGTCTGTAGGCCGTGTGCCTGTCTTCTATGGAGAAGTTTCTCTTCAGGTCCCTTGCCCACTCTGAGATGGGATCACTTGTTCTTTCCTTGCTAATACGTTTGAGTTCTATATGTATTCTGGATATTAAACCTTTGTCAGATACATAATCTGCAAATATTTTCTCCCATTCTGAGGGCTGTCTGCTTGCTTTACTAACTGTGTTCTTGGCTATGCAGAAACTTTTTAGTTTGAACAGATCTCAGTAGTGTATTTTTGATGCTGCTTCAATTGCCCAGGGGGTCTTTCTCATAAAATATTTGCCCAGACCGATTCCTTCAAGAGTTTTCCCTGCATTTTCTTCTAGTATTTTTATAGTTTCATGTCTTAAGTTTAATCTTTAATCCAGTGAGAGTCTATCTTATTTAATGGTGAAAGGTGTGGGTCCAGTTTCAGTCTCCTACAGGTCGCCAGCCAGTTCACCCAGCACCATTTGTTAAATAGGGAATCTTTTCCCCACTGAATGTTTTTAATTGGTTTGTCAAAGATCAAATAGTGGTAAGTGGCTGGGTTCATCTCTTGGTTCTCTATTCTGTTCCATACATCTACCTCTCTGTTTTTGTGCCAATACCATGCTGTTTTGATCACTATCGATTTATAGTATAGTCTGAGGTCTGGTAGCATAACTCCTCCTGCTTTGTTTTTATTTCTGAATAATGTCTTGGCTATTCGAGTTTTTTTCTGATTCCATATAAAATGATGAATTATTTTTTCGAGATCTTTAAAATATGACAATAGAACTTTAACAGGGATTGCATTAAAATTGTATATTAGTCCACATCACAAAATCCCAAAACCAGCGATGCTGGTGTGGATGTGGAGAAAAAGGAACACTACTACATTGCTGGTGGGAATGCAAACTAATACGCTCCTTTTGGAAAGATATCTGGGGACTACTTAGAAATCTAAATTAGAACTGCCATTTGATAATTCCTCTACTAGGTATATATCCAGAAGACCAAAACTCACATTATAACAAAGATATCTGTATCAGAATGTTTATTGAAGTTCAATTCATAATTGCTAAGTCATGGAAAAACCCCAAAATGCCCATCAACCCACGAATGGATTAATAAATTGTGGTATATGTATACCATGGAATACTATGCAGCCTTAAAGAAAGATAGAATCTTTACCTCTTTCATGTTTACATGGATGAAGCTGGAAAATATTCTTCTTAGCAAAATATCCCAAGAATAGAAGAAAAAGTATCCAATGTACTCAGCCCTACTATGAAGCTACAACACAAGAATATGGGGAAAGAGGCAACAGAGGGGAGGGGAGGGGAGAGGATGGGCGGAGGGAGAGTAATTGATGGGCCCACACCTACGGTGCATCTTAGAAGGGTACAGGTGAAACTTACTGAATGCAGAATATAAATGTCTGTACACAGTAACTAAGAAAATGCCATGAAAGCTATGTCAACCAGTTCAATGAAAATATTTCAAACTGTATATAAAAGCAGCACATTCTACCACCTGATTGCACTTATGTATGCAACCATGATTAAATAAAAAAAAAAAAGAAGAAGTGGAAAATGGCGGTTTCAGATAAGACCTCTCTAAAAGAATGTGTAGCTAAAATTCCTGTCTAAAGAAAGACTAAAGGAGATTCTCTAGACCAAAGAAAAATAATACCAGATGGAAACTCATAAGTTCAGGAAAAAAATAAGACATTTTAAATGATAAATATATGGGAAAATATTAAAGATGGTTTACTTTCTCTTATTTTAGAAATGCATATAACTGTTCAATGCAAAATTTACAAAATTATTTTGTGGTTTAAGCTTAATGCAGGTGAAATACAAATGACAACTATAGCATAAAAAATGGGAAAGGTAATGAAAAATAACAAATACTAAGCATCGGAAAACAAATCTCAAAACTCGTTACTAATTAGGAAACTGCATCTTAAAATAAGGATGAGATATCTATCTCTGATAGTGGGAAATTTATAAGAAATAGGACTCTGAGAGGCCTTGTTAGTAGAAGTATGAATGAATGCAACTTTCAGGAGGACAGTGTCTATCAGAATATAAAATGTAACGATGAATTGGCAATTCTATTTATAGGAGTAAAAAATTTACTCTTGATAGTGAGCCAGGATTTATGCCAAAGTGTATTCAGTTCAGGACAGCATTATTAATAATATTGAATGGAGACAGACTAATATAGAAAAAAATGATTATTGATAGAATCCATAGTTTGTTATGCTCTGCAGTGATTACAAAGAGTAACTGACATGTCAGCATTTACTAACATTCAATAAAACCCACGCTATATCATTAAGAAACAGGAGTACAAGGGGTGTTTATTATTTATTTGTTTAAAAGACATTGATAAACAGAAATATTTGGGAAGACAATTTTAAATAATTTTATTTAGTTAAATAATAAACTAAGAAACATAAGGCTGGATTGGGTAGGGTGGGTTTTTACTTTTTACTCTCTTCCCATTATATTATTTGAGTTTAAAAATTTCTATGTTATGTTTATACTTTGAGGTGCCTGTCACATCTTGTCAGATTTCACCAATGAGGCCAATGAAGGAGAAGGCAGGGAGTGAACAGGTGTCTCAACACCTGACCTGGTGAACAGTGATGGCTCCGCCTCCCTCATCAAAGCACAACAGGAAGTCTTGATTGTCTTAACCCTCAGCATCCAGCAACACACAAATGGCTCTCCGGACTAATTTGCATGACAATCATTTGAGCAACTTTTAAAATGCAGATTTCCTATCTCTAAAAAATAGAATAGCTGAGGCTTGCTTGAGCCCAAGGATTGGAGGGTGCTGTGAGATATGATGCCACAGCTCTCTACCCAGAGCAACAGCTTGAGACTCTGTCTGAAAAATAAACAAAAATAAAAAATAAAATGCAGATTCCTGGGTGCTACCCGGATCTATCAAATCAGAAACTCTACATGTCTCAGGATTCTGAACTCAGGCTGTGCACAATATCCGGCTTCCTTATTCTCATACGCTGTCTCCACCACCCAGACTTTCTTCTGGGCCCTCTTGGAGCTCAGATCTAAGTATACCAAATTCCCTTAAATTATCATTGTCTTCCCAAACCCATTCTTCCAACCCTTTGCCTTATTAGAAACCTGGCTTTCCCTGGAGGGTGCCATTTTATTTTTTGTTTATGAAAGTGGAGGTCTTAACTTTCATACAGCCTACATACTGTGATAATAGTGGTTCCCTGTACCTCTTGGTCCCTTGTAGACTGTTAGGCATTCAGCTCTTTTGAGGACCCTGCCATTTTGGTTTACCGTCTCCACCTCCTGGTCCTCCCACCCCAGTTTCTGATGATTTCATTAAAGGGTTCACAGCTTCCTTTCAGCCCAAGTTGCGTCATCAGTCAATACCAAGCTCCAACCAACCATCTCAATTTTTGTCCACTGAATATACACACATACTTCTCCAATCTTCCATTCCCTGCCCACTCCACTACATTCAGCTGACATCCCTCTTTGTATTTAATTGAGAATATATTAGTGATCTGTTGAGAATACCATTATCTTCACAGTATCCTAAATAACTTAGATATATGCCAGTTATTTTCCTTCTTCTTGCCGTGGAATGAATGTTCTGTTTGCTATCAAAAGCCATTTTTATAATACATGTTCCAGAGTTTCACTTCTCTCCCTTTGTTAAGAACTGTTCCTGAAAGTGAACGGGATAGAGGGATAGAAGGCTCAAGATGCTCCCTCCTCCCACAGACATACGAAATAAACAGTTACACCTTGATTAATTCCCTTAGAGGAAAACCAGAAACTACTCAAGGGACTCTTGCACACCAGGCACTGAAAAAATAACTGTATCGAGATGAGCAGGAAACCAGGAGACACACATTCCTGGGAAGCCTCTCCCTACACAGCACTGTACAGTCAGCTTCTGCCTAATGAGGGAAGGGTCCCCAGGGGCCAGCTCCTAAGATGCCTGCATTCACTAGTTCCCCAGGACCGCAGAGAACAAAGAGGCAGTTTTAAATGGGTTTTGCGCAAACACTTCCCATACGTCTTCTCCTGGCTCAATGCAGAGTTAGCAGGCGATAAAATCAAACTTCCCGCTTCTTCCTGGAAGGGATTAGGTAATGTCCTGCCTTTCCCAGAAGCTGCCTGAGTGTGGGGGTTCTACCTAGCCTGTACCTGTGATCTGTGGGACAGGTAAACACTGATCCTCTGTGCACTCGCATGGGCGGATGGCCAATTTTCATGGCTTTTCCTTTCCAGCTTGGTTCGGCTACAAAACTAAGCCTCCACTTTTCCTGAAGTAGTTGGACCATATATCTAGCACCCCTCAACTTTTCCAGATGCTGTCTGGATGACTGGTTTCTAACCCACCTGTCTTTGAGAGCAAGTACTAGAGTCCTGAGGAAACAAAAGCTATGTTTGGAAGGAGCCTGCAGTCTGAAGAGTATGCAGGCATTTGCCCCAGGTCCCTTTCTCAGCCCAGTGCAGGGCAAGCCAGAGATGAACTACAGTTCTCGGTTTCTCGCTGAGGAGAGAAGGAATTACACCATCCATCCAGCAGCACAGATAGTTCAGCTGCTACTCTAGGGACTGGCTTCCGTCTTGTGTGTCTTGGGGCACTGATGAGACTTGGCATACCCGAGGCTCGGTGGGGGCGAGGGAAGTACTAACAACAAAGACAATGCTTTGGATGAGCACAAAGGGTTGAGAGGCACTCAGCATGTCTCTGGTCAGGCTAATCTCCTCTAGAAAGACAATTTGTGAAGTCTGAGAGAGGTTGCTGTTTAATTTAATGCATAGTAACCAACACATAAAGTGGAGAAAAATGAAGAAATAAGGGATCTATATTGCAAAGAAAAGCACAAGATATATTTCTAGAAACTGATCATAATATAATGAAAATATATGATTTTTCCTGAGAAACTTCAAAGTAATGGTCTTATAGATTCGTGGTCCTCAACACCTGGGCAGAGAGCTCTGCCTCCTTCCCTGCCAGAAGAAAACCCCTTCCCCATCCACAGAAAACTTGTCTTCCAAGAAACTTCGGAACTGGGCCACACAGCAGGAGGTGTTTGGTGGGTGATCAAGCGAAGCAGCTTCATCTGTATTTACAGAAGCCTCACTGCCTGGGCTCTGTCTCCTCCCCACCCTTGTCCATGAAAAGAGTGTCTTTCATGAAACTGGTTTCTGAAAGAGATAGAAAATATTTGAAAGTACAAAACAGAAATCAGAGAGCTGAAGAATACAATACCTTAACAGAAATATTCAATAGAAGGCTTCAACAATAGGTTAGATCAAACAGAAGAAAGGACTAGTGAACTTGAAAACAGGTGTTTAAGAAAAAAAAACTTAACAGAAAGTGAACTTAAGGGACTTAGGAAACACTATCATCTCCATTTAACGATGGGGTAGTGCTGGACATGCCCATACAGCTGGGTGGTTCAGATCAACCCAGCTCATGATAGGCAGTGCAGGTCTCTTTACAACTTGGGGGCTCATGATCAAATGTTCAGTCTTTACAAAGGCTCAGTGGCAGGCCAAGAGCTGTGTCTCAAAAGAAGAGTAGGTATCTGCAAATCCTCTCAGGGTTTTGTTCTCAAATCTTGAAGGCTTACACTGTGATTCACTGTGGGGGCTTCTAAATAGCATCCCAACCTGCCACTGACACTCCAAACCCCATCAGATTGACTGGATCTTAGGGCACAGCAGCAAAGCAGCTTGCATAACTATCTCTTGCTTTGGAATCCACTTAAAACTAGTAGATTTTTGAGTCACTTAGGAAGCCAGCTGGAGTAACACCCCCAAATGGGAACTGTGATAGAAACAAAGTCAAGTGACAAATAAAAAACTGGGGATATATCTGTAATTCGCCTCACAGACAAGTGATAATTTATCTAAACAAAGATATCTTAGATGTTGTCAAAAAAACAAAAAAAAGCTACACGAGACAAATAGGCAAAAGGCACGAACATAGACAAAAGAAAAGAACCCTTAGTTGTGTAGAAAAAAGTACAACCTTATTCATCATGAGAGAAATACTTAATTACACTTATCTGATTGGCCAAGATTCCTAAGTCACACAACTGGCAAGAAAATGAGGAATTAGGCCCTTTCATATATTGCTCCTGGGAATATAAAATTATATAAATTGGAAGTCAGTTGAGCAATATCCATTAATATAATAAAACCACATGTCTTTGACCCAGCAATCTTACTTCTGGGAATTTATTAAACAGATATATTTGGACTAATAAAGAAAGAACTCTTTATAAGGCCATTATTTGAGCATTGTCCATAAATACACAACCTTGGAAACAATCCAAGGGTCCATTAATAGTGACTGCTTAAATAAATGATATGTGTATCAAAAACTGCCATAAAATTTAAGTAGCTCTCCACATATTAAATTAAGAAGCTCTCCCATATATATCATTAAATGAAAAGCTTCAGGTGTTAAAGATTCAGCTTGGACCATGAGACATGCTGGATGGGATGCCAGTGTCCCTGCTGCTTGTACCTCAGTGTAGACCTGATACAGAATCCTTCTTTCTCTAGGAAACCCAGAAGCCTTTTGCACCACTGACAAATGGTTCAAAGCAATATTCACAAATATGACATGCATTGTTTCCAAATCCCTAAGAGACCAATCATGTATTCTACTATTTTCTTAGTAGTAAGAGGCACAAGAAGCAAAAACCTGTTCTGTACTGTAAAGAGGATATCTCAACTAGACATTCCTAAAACTAGACTACTATATTTCTGAAAATTCTTCTGATATGTCAGGCCCTTGAGTCTTTGCAGCATTTATCTTCTACCTTCTGAAGTACATTTAACATATGGAAATAAGGCTTCTAATGTATTTGACCTTTTTTTTTTTTAACACCCTGTTGGATTAACCCAAGGTTCTGGTGAGCTACTGTCATCCAGCATGATCCCTCTGGTTTATGCAAGGATCCACCTGGTAAACTGACTGGGAATATGATGAAGACTACCACCTAGCAACATTTAAGCCTATGAGGGTGGCTCAAACCTATGCTATTTCTCCTGTGATTTAATGCTACCTTTAATTTTGATGCCTGTCTTACTCTGAAGAAGCAGAATTCAGGGCTTCTATCTGTATTTTCCTTTTACTCTTGATCTTACTCTATAGAAGAAACTGACATCTGGGTTCTGCTACTTGGTTGGTATATTCATTTTTATCATACACTCTAGAACTGGGGAAATGACCACAGTGGTGAACCCATCTGAGCCACTGTGAGATGCACATAGGCCAATACTTGCTTCAATTTCTCATTCTTATTTACTCCTACGCTGAAGAGGAGGATGTGATTTACTGTAGATTCCAGTACAGTAAAATAAGCAGTTTATTCAACAGTTTTAAAAAGCTTTGAGTGCTCTCTTTGCTTGAATAGAAAGCATAGGTTCTTTCGGGGAATAGGAAATCACTACTGTATATAATTGTTCAAGTACTGCAGGATCCTTCTTCATAAAAACCCAGCCGCTCCTCCTGTCAAAAGGGATTAGGGTGCAATTCAACAGAGGAAAGGGCTGAAAGAGGAAAAAGTGTTAATTGGCCTCCCCAAATGCTCCTTGGAATAGTAACGTAGGGGAGAGATGTAGTGAGAGAGAAGAGAAGAACATGAGGAATCAGTTCCTACCAAGATCCAATTTACCAGGATGAAAAGTGTGGAGAAAGGGTGACTTCCCAAGTTAAATTTTTAAAAGAGCTGAAATCCTTAAGAGAATGTGAAAAAGAGAGGTTCAAGAAGAATGTGACTTCCACCTAGAGAAGAATTTTCCTAGCTTTAGAGAAACTAATGAGAATATTTCCGAAACACAGTTATTTCGACAACTCCAACTTTACCTAGAAGTTAGTGAAAAAGCCCCTGGGCTTCAAGAGGCCTGACTGGGAATGAGGAGCATTTCCGTGGATAACTGCACGGATCTTTGATGGGAAACCAAATAAAACAATGACTGGTAACCCAACATCCTTCTCTCTCCAGTGTTCTTAGCCCACTCTCAAGGACTTAGACCTAATGTCCATGGAAATAACGGAAGAAAGAGGTCAAACTTGCCTGAAATTAGGTGCTATTGTCTTGTTTTCGAAAACGGGAATTAGAGTGATTGTGGTTAGAGCTAAAATTTAAATTCCTTCCAGGGTAACTTTAAATTCTTAACAGGCAAGAGAAAATGCAAAAACAAGTCAGTGCAGGTAGATATTCAGAGGCTCATCCATCTCTCGTGCTTCCTGGAGACTTGTAGTATGATGTACAAACCAGATCTGTTAGGATTGACAGCTGTTTTGCCTCTTTCTTTCTGTTTGTAAATTAGGGCTGGAATGGGTGGAACAGCCAAAGAGATCTCATCAGCCTCAGTGTGCATGATGGATGAGAACTAAGAACTCCTCTCAGTGAAGGGCAGGTCACACAGAGTTACAGACGGGAAGGCAGCTAATCACGCAACTCACTTGGTTCTCAAGGTGGTTCTTCTTTGTCTTATTTCTTTCTCTCTTTCTTATTTTTATTTTTAGTTTTTACATGATTTCTTGAAGGTTCTATTACTTATAACTAGATGTCTGAGCCCCAAATGCCATTTGCTCCCAATATCGGTTTTACAAATTATCAATAACATAATGGAAAATTAAAGCGAATTATCAATACATTAAGAACTTCAGGCCAGATATTTTATTTTATACAAACAAGCTAAAAATATTATACATGAAATAATAATAAAATTGTTTAATTTTTTTAAACAAGCTAAAAAAATTATACATGAAACTTATACCAAAAAGGCAATCATGTAATGAGAAAACCACTGTCAGACTGAGTTGAGTAAACAAAAGGCAATTCTTTTATAATGTGACCATAGAAATCCAGTAAGGGAGAAATATGAACTAATTGATTAAAATCAAAGACAATGACTAAACCTACTTCCATAAATCCTAAATTAATCAAATATTTTGGTGATTAGTAAGCAAGCCAAACTCTTAAGCTTTAAAATGAAGTCTATGAATCCTCAATTCTTTTTTTATTAATATTAAAATACTTGATGTTTTTCTATTTCCTTACCTTCAGAGCCTACTTAAATCCCAATAGAGAACATTGTTTGAGGCTACGATGCTCTAATTGTAGGTTTGTATGGAAATATAAAAAGACATTTGGATTAAATAGAATTTTTAGTAAAATAAACCAATTTCTCCAGGAAATGGAGGAAAATTACATATGCAAGATCAGACAATTAAGTTTGTGAATTCATTCTTTAAAAAGTGCTACTTATGTCATTGCTGAATAACACAATAGTCACCAGATGGCCAAGGGGAGTACATCAAAGGTGACCACAGTGACATTCAGCAATGAGAAAGTATGTAGCACTTTTTCTAGGACAAGTTCATAAACTTAATTGTCAGACCTTGTATATGTGTGTGTATATGTATATGAACAAAGCAATAATAGGGGTTAATCATATGCTTTTTTACAAACTTTACTCACTGACAATGGACTAAAAAAAGGCTGTGCATAACATATAGATAACCCTAGTTTCATCATGAGAATAATATGAGAAAAATTGCACTAGGGAACATTTTGCAAAAATACCTGACCAGCACTCCTGAAAACTGTCAAGGTCAGTAAAATCAAGATATGACAACTAAATGTAATATGATATCCTGAAATAGGATCCTGGAACAGAAAAGGCCATTGGGTAAAAGTTAAGGAAATTTTGAATAAAAGTACAGATCTTAGTTAACAATAACATATTAATGTTGCTTTATTAATTATAACATACTACACTAACCTTAAAAATAAGGGAACCTTGTTTGGAGGGATATGGAGGTTCTCTGTATGACCCAGTTTTCCCTGCAGATCTAAAACTATTCTAAAGTTAAAAGTTTATTTTTTAAAAAATCTTGTGAATCTGTTTAGCCCACTGTAGAAGAAACTTGATTTCAGAGGGTAAACACTCAATCTGTCCATGTGATAACTAAAAACATCACACCCCTTCCCTGGGGCTTTCAGGTTTACTTCCTGGCACTACACGATGCTATAAGCTCACCTTTTATATTAGCCCCAGGGCTAGCAGCTGCCATTCCTGTTTCCTTTTGTCAGAGAATAGAAGAACCCCAGGTATGGGGTAGCTGCTGGCTTGCTGCTGAGGCTAGGCCCTGCCAGCTGACCTGCTTATATTTACCTATGTACATCGCATCTCTATCAGTATTTCTATATGTAACCATCTGTATGAACATTAAGCTAAACATGAATTCACACTTCACTCAGTCTCCAACTCCCAATCACTACCTCATGGGTCCTTCCAGCCTTCTCACCTGGCCTATCTCAGCATCTCACTCTATGGGACATTCTTTTACTTAGACACCCTTCCCTCAGAACTGTTTAATAACCATGTAGTAATTCTGCAGAAACACTTAAAAGCTTAGTGTATTAACATTCAAGTGTTTAGTCAAAGTGTGTGATTTTGATCTGAAGTTATCAGCACCAAATGAAGGCTGAAAAACAAACAGTAATTAAAATTGCTAAAGTTACACAGATCTTTTTAAAGGCACATTATTGAATAAGCTTATATTTATAAGTGAATTTTTTTTAATTTTATTAAAAATTCTCTTTCCTATAAGTAAAATTTTAAATGTTATATTGTTTATATATTGGGTACTTTTGGAAAAAATCATCTTTGTGTAGGAGAGATTCATTTTAACATGTTCTATAAATGATATAGAATAGAGAATAGCAATTCTTCTTGATTACTAATTTGTAGTGATTTTTTTTTAAATCTCTTTAAAATATTTTTCATCAAATGGTGGCATCTGTCTACTGGCCCATGCTGCAGATAAATTTAATATGTGGCAACATATTTTCTTTTAATAAATGATCTCTGAAAACTAAATTCATTGCCACCTTAATTTTGCTATAAAGTCTAGTCATTCTGACTTGTGTTTCAACTCATAAGTTGTTTTAACTCTTTAACTTCATCCATGAAATGAAACTGGAATCAGGATTACTGTGTTTTGTTTTATCATAAGTTCGTCTTATTACTAGCTGGGTGTCTTTGGCAAATCACCTAAGTCTGTTGGGGATGCAAACTATACAATGAGTTCTCTACCAGTGACTGGCGGAGACAAGAGGATGAGGGAAATGAATAGTCGAGACACAGAGAGAAAGTTTTTTAAAGAGCTGGTTTGGCGTGACTGACTACCCTCAAGTGTGCGGGCCCCTCACTTCAGGCTAGCTCCGTTCTTACTACACATGTCACCGTTTTAATCATCAATCTAATGGAGGAAGGCTAAACCCTTACATCATGGTTCTTGCTGGGCTTGCATTTTTCTAACCAAACTATTTCTTTAACTTATTATATTAATTGGATAGATTCACCTCTTACTATGATTACTCTAAGCTATTTATGATCTTAACACAATTAGAGCATGGGACAGGGACCACAGTCCAGGAGCAGGAGGTCAAAGCAGACCCCAATCAGACCAGCACACAAATCTCAAGAGTGGCAATTAATCCTCGGGAAGCCTTGTGCTCAGATGAGTTGGCACTTCTGCACATACTGAGATAACAGAAAAAAGGAGATGTTTTTCTCCTTATCTTTTCCTGAGAGATTTTTTTCTATCTTGATGAGGTTTATATGCTTGTCCTATCTCCAGTGCGTTCTGTTTTCTCTAACTCCCCCAAAGAACTCCCTCTCCCCAAGAGGGCAGCCCCCCACCTGCGAGCCTTGCCTCTCAGCACTCAGTGACTGCTGAGTGGCGTTACACTGAGTGGGGGGAGGAAGCTCTGGCAAGACAGTCTGCCGGAAAAGCCAGGCTTTTGCAACAGATCTTGGGTTTCTCTGATCCACTTCTCTGCTGTCTCTTTCCCTTTTGCCCATCATCTGCAATCATTTTCTTAATCCAATTCCTAACCTACTTATAATAAACAATTGAATATTGGTTTTAAGCTTATCAAATAATTCTTTCTAGCAATGCAAGCACATCAAAATATGACTCTTCCCTTAAGTACCCATATGTCCACCTGTAAAATCTTATTTTCTTCATCTGTAAAATAAGATTATAAATCTACACTATCAAACTATTGTCAGAATGAAATGAACAGAAAATAGGAAGGCCCTGAAGATACTCAATTTAAAAAATGTTTGTCACATCTATCTACAGAAAATAAAACAAATTGCGTGTAGTTTTCATTGAAGGCTACACTTTTTTCTAAGCTGAGGATTATAATGTGCAACATCATTTCTATTGAATAAAGAAAAAGAATATGTGAACAGAAAGAATATGTGAACTTATGCCAGTGGAAATGATAAAAGATAAATTTATTTTCCCACAGAAATGTTATGTTAGTGGAAGGCAACATTCCTGAAGAGACCAATTCCCAAACTTTATGAATCAAAACCATTATTATAATTAACAAATTATATTCCTGTGTATTATTCATCACGAAGCTAATCAAAGTGTGTATCAGTTAATCAGAAGTTCATAGAGGAATCATACATTCATTTATTTTCTTTTATTTAGGTTCCACGGAGAAGGAATCAGAAGATGAAGCCCCTCCTGTAATTTTTATATTTTGCCATTCAAAATATAATGCCTATTCCCGAATATGTGTGACCATCTCTTATTTGTAGCAAATGACTTGGGCTCATTTATTTCAGAGGATCCCTTACCGAACACTTAGTATTGGCTCAATGCGTCTGGCCCAACACATTGCTGCTATCAATCAGAGCCCATTTTCCTTTTTGGTCACGCTTTCCACCCACGAATTTAATCCCTTTTTCATCTTCACTTAGGGATTATCACACACTGAGGCTTTAACTTCTGCAGTCTGAGGTGCGACAGCTAAACTAGCATGAAATTTGTTTTCCCTCCTTCATAATTTCATGGAAAGAAGATCTATTCGTACAATAAATTTTAGCAACCTCAGCATATGGTTTTTTTCTTTCCTTTTCAAGTTGGAAACTCTCACCTTTTCACTTAAGGAAGCATTTTATGGCTTCTCTGTGGCCTATCTGAATTGCCTGCATCGCTACTCCTGTGTTTTGGGGCCGTTTTTAAGTACAGTAAATGTGACTTGAACACAAATGCTGACATACTGCAATGTTGTCCTGATACCTGAGATGGCTGCTAAGTGACTGAGGGGCCGGGAGCTTCTGCAGTGTGGATACGCTGGACTAAGGGATGAATCACAACCCTGCTGGGACAGCACGAGATTTTATCATGCGACTCAGAAAAGCAAGCAATTTAAACCTAATAAATTGTTTGTTTCTGGAATTTTTCATTTCCTATTTGTAGACTGCATTTGACCTCAGGTAACTGAAACCCAGGGAAATAAAAGCAAGGATCAGGGAGACTACTGCATGCTTTCTGCCCTGTTAGTAAACAGCTCCCTTCGCAGACTTCACCCTCTGTAGAATTCAGCAGGTTATTAGCTACACCAGGACAATATAATACCTTCGTGGGCTGGTGCCTAGATTCTGTTCCTGTTACTGTATGAAATAGTATTTACATGGTGCTTTCAAAAGAACAACTGTCGAGTAAAACCTCTGGTATTATTTTAGCAACAATCCCCAAATATAAACTTAACAGAGAGAGAGAACTTTCTCTCAAATATTTGACAGTTTCTGAAGTTTAGGATTGAAAGTCATCAGTATGAAGAGCAGATGAGGAGGATAAAGATGAGTTCTTCATTTGTACTTTTCCCTGAGTTTAAAATTTTCAACTATCACGTGACTTGAAGAGAACAAGCTTTAACAGTGTGAGTGAATTATTTTCTGCCCTGCACATTTCATTCCTCAAAACATCTAAAAATGTAAAATTTAACCTATATCAAGAAAAATTTCAATAAATAAAATTTAATACACAAATAAAGAACTGGTTAATTAACTAGTACTCTACTCTTCTTTCTCTTACCTCTATAGATAAGTTTCTGTTGTAACCTGAATTGTACTTTCTAAAACATGCACTATTCTTTCTTACATACAGCCATTTTTACTTCACAGCTAACCTTAATTCAAGAACTCCACATGCTTTAAAGAGCCCCCCCTTCTGATAGTCACTCTTATACTTGTCCTGTCCTTGTTATGAGTTCATGGCTAAAACTTCACACTTGAATCTCTCCCACGGTTATCCCAGGAGCAACCCCGTTCCCCTCTACCCTTCCTCCTCAGCACCCCCTAGGCCAGCTGGCAAGAGGCACCCATCACCTCAAGGTAGCCTTGTTAATTCAGCAGACACAGAACAAAAAAGTCAGTACTCAGCTTCTGAGCCTTAGAAGCTTAAGCTGTAAAGTCAGAGCCAATGTTTCCTGTCTCTGGAGATAATATGCAAGTTTGCCAGGTGGTAATGGGGTGGATGTAATAGGGTTGGATGTTGGTTTGCTTCTCAGAGAGGGGGCCCTGCACCCTGGCTGATGTCTCAGGCCAAATACTGTGGAATGAAAGAACAATAGAAACCCTACATGGAGGCGGAGGGAGTGGAATCCCTGGGTGGCAGCTAGATCCCGAGGGCTGCTGCTTCCAGCATGGTACAGCGTGAGTAGGAGTTCCCCGCTGCAGGTCTAGGCAAAAGTAGTCTGAGATCAGATTGCTTGACGGAATTCTTCTTGTGCTAGCGTGTGTTGGGAGCATAGCCAAGTGTGTATTTTCCAAGCCTACTAGAAGAGACTGCAAAAAAGAAAGAATTGGAACAAACAGCTTTAAGCAGGGGTGCCCAACTTTGTTTTCTTTCTAGGCCACAAATTGGAAGAGTAAGAGTTGCCTTGGGCTACACATTAAATACAGAAGCACTAACCATATATGGTGAGGAAAACAAAAGGTCTGTGAATACTTGTCGGCTATCTGACATCACAAATGAGCAAAACATCCTCAAAAGTCAGCATGTGGCCCATGGCCACAGGTAGGACTACTGATACCTGCAAATGAGCTATCATGTGATGATGTACAATTTGGCAAGGCAGAGTGGGCTCTCAGTGCTAATCTAGAATGTTAAGGAAGGCTTGAATTTTCATTGAATCTAGCAATCAGGGTGGGAGGGGAAAGAGATATCAGAGTTTCTCAAGTACAATGCAAGGGAGAAGGCATTTTGAACAGCTACTTACAGGTAGGCTGTGGTTCTCAGGTGTGGTCCAGCAGCCCCTTTGAACTTGTTAATATTGCAATCCTCAGGCTCCACTCCAGATCTCAGAGAACAGAAACTCTGAGATCAGGGCCCAGAGATGTGTGCATTACAAGCCCTTCAGGCATTTCTAACACCAACCTTTGAGAAACACTGCTCTCCCTATCTGCCCACAGAGCATTTAGCATTGGTTTTGTATTCATAAAACAATAATCAGATTAAAAGTTAATTTCCCAAGGTTGGGAGAGAGCCAGAGGGAGAAGGGAAGGAAGGCAAAGCAAATGAACAATAATAAAAAAGAGAAATTAATTTGATTTTTCTTTCTTTTCCTTAAAAAGAAAAACTACCATAATTGTTTCCTTCTCATTTGTGACTGCAACTGATTATTCCTAGGGCACAGGCTCTTAACCTGGAGGCCACTAGGAGGCTACAATAAAGCTTCCAGAGGGTTAGGAGCCTCTTAAGAATTTTCCCTATCATTATGTTTTTATCATCAGGTCAATAGTTCAGTGTTAGCTAATATACTATAGTCTGAACAAATAAGTTTATAATATCAAGCATGTTCATTTAAGTCAATTGAAAACAAAATGCATTGGCTGGGAGTGAGTTAAAGTAAACACCAAGGGACACAGTCCAGTTCAAAAATGTATCAGCTATCCTAAGTTAATGTAGTCACTCAATTTCAGCATGACCTTTCTTAGCTCACAGTTCAATGAAGTACCTAGGGTCACCACATGGCATGTGCTGAATGGGAAAGGATGCTGTGACAATAGGTGTAAACCATACAAACGAGGATGTGTGATTTCTATCTAATTCCAAAGTCCAATGTAAATATTATATAGGCAAGATTATCATGTGCAGTGAATTGTAATGAATGCCTCAAAACCCCCTTTCTCAGCTATTAATTTATATTACACTTTTAGGAATGTCCTCCTTTTTGACTTTTGCCATCTCATATATTCACCTTACCCTGACCACTAGGATTTGCCTTGGTTGATAGGCTGAATGTCCTTGAAATCTAAGATCAGTCTTATTGTTAGGAATAAGGCTTTAGTGTACCTTCAGCAACTCCTTTCCATTCCATAATCACAGTTCAAGCTCAATCTTGCATACAAGATTATTTTCTTAAAACCTTGTTGGATCTGTTCACAATATAAATTCTCTTATTTTGAGTCTTCATTATGTGGTTGACTATTAAAAGTTGTTTCTCCGGGAATTGTGGGCGTCTGTACTCCCAGCTACTCGGGAGGCTGAGGCAAGAGAATCGCCTAAGCCCAAAAGCTGGAGGTTGCTGTGAGCTGTGACTTCACAGCACTCTACTGAGGGTGATAGAGTGAGACTCTGTCTCTACCAAAAAAAAAAAAAAGTTGTTTCTCTTTATTGTAACATTTGTATTAAAAATAAACTTCAATTAGGCCGGGTGCAGTGGCTCACACCTATAATCCTAGCGCTCTGGGAGGCCAAGGCAGGTGGATGGCCTAAGCTTGGGAGTTTTGAGACCAGCCTGAGCTAGAGTGAGACCCCATTTCTAAAAATAGCTGCCATTGTGATAGGCACCTGTAGTCCCAGCTACTAGGCAGGCTGAGGCAAGAGAATTGTTTGAGCCCAAGAGTTTGAGGTTGCTGTGAGCTATGACATCACAGCGCTCTACCAAGGGTGAGAAAGTGAGATTGTTCTCTAAATAAATAAACTTCAATTGAGTTTTTAAGAGTGCAGCTTAATCAATGTATTTTGCACATTTTAGGGTCTGAAAGTATCTGGTCCACATAGCTCACTTACTATAAACATACATTCATACTTTTATTAAACTATCATTGCCTACTTTTGCTGTTAAAAATGTCATTTAGTTTTAAGGCCAACCACTTCTAGTTACTTTCCAAAAAGATTCCTCTTTCTCACTTGGTATTTTTCTGTATCAATTACAAACTTTTCTTCTACCACTCCCGTTTGTCTATCTCAGTCTCTAAGTTTAGCTCCTTCTGAAGAACACAAGCAAAAAACCCTCCCTTGACTTTGCCTCCCTTAGTGGCGACATCTCATTGCACTGTAGCCAAGAGATTTTTGAAAGTCATAATTCACTTCATTCTTATGCTCTTATTATTTCCATTTTTTTACTTCCTTTGCATTTTAACTCAATGAAATCTTATTTTTGGTTCCATAATGATGTTAAAATTGCTCTCTGTAAGTTTTTGTTAATTCTAATGGCTTTACCATATTTTTGTTTAGATTTACAGGCTTTATTTGATATCTTTGAGCACTTACATGTTTTGAAACCCTCTAATCTCTTGACTTCTCAGGTAGTACTTTCTCTTAGTTCTCTTCTATTTAATCTTAAAGTCATTTACCCATAACTTCTCAGCCTTTGGGCTAAGATCAAGTGTATCAAAATCTTTTTCTATTTTTCGTCATTTTTAAACATTCTTAAACATTGATGTATCTCGAGATTTAAGACTACGGTCTATTTGCTCACAGCAAAATGTCATCATTACCCATCCACCTAATCACTCAAGTGAGAAACTATTTCTTTGCATCTTACATGGTAAGACCTTTAAATACATCTCTTAATTATCTCTCTTCATTGATTACCCTTCCTCAACACCCTTCATTACCTTTCTATTTCATACTCGTTATTCAACAGTCATCAGGGACTTTATTTTCACCAGGAAATCTTCCCTACTCTGTAAATCTTCCCAGTTTTCAAGCAGAACTACATTAAGCAAAGCTGGGGGTATTAAAATAAAGCAATAATTATTCATTGCAGCTCAATTCATAATATCCAAGTCATGGAAGAAGCCCAAGTACCCGTCAAACCCATGAATAGATTAATAAATTGTGGCATATGTATACCATGGAATACTATGCAGCCTTAAAAAAGATGGAGACTTTACCTCTTTTATGTTTACCTGGAGGGACCTGGAACATATTCTCCTGAGTAAAGTATCTCAAGAATGGAGGAAAAAGTATCCAATGTACTCAGTACTTCTATGAAACCAACTTATATTTACTCACACTTTCTTATGAAAGATAGAACACAACTATAGTCCAGGATGAAGGAGAGAAATAGAGTGGGAAGGGAGGGGAGGGGGGAGGTTTGACAGAGGGAGGGTAGGACCACACCTATGGAGCATATTGCAAGGGTACAAGTCAAATTTATCAAAAGTAGGATGTAAATATCTTAACACAATAATCAAGCAAATGAGGCAAAAGCTATATTAATTAGTTTGATGTAAGCACGTCAAATTGTATAAAAAGCAACACATTGTACCCCATCTGTGTGGGGTACAATACATAGATGTATTCATGATCTATGTATATATTACTTAATAAAAAAATAAATAAAATAAAATAAAATAACAAAATCCCTCTCTTGTCTTTGACTACACATATTTTTACTTAACACTAAGAAAAGCAGCTAAAATTTTGAGTTATTTAACTTAAATGAAACTAACTCCATTTAAGTTCTGACAGTTGTCTCATAAAGCTTGTTACCATCTGGCTCTGTTTTCATTATCAAGAACAGTCAAGTGTAACAACTATGAAACTGAGATGGGAGGAATATTCACATGAGCCTCAATTCAACATTATTTGCACGCTAGGGAAACGGCCAGCTATTCTAGAACTGAACCAAGGGGTGATAGCCGATCTTAGGTAAATCAAAAAATGTGGAATTTGTCTTCTGTGCATCTCTACCTTTATAACCTTTCAGTTTCTTGGTGTTTCTATCTCTCTTGCAGCTTCCAAATTACAAATAGTATTTGGAGTTCACTTTCCACATATCCCTAATACATATTATATCTATTACTACTGTGTTTTTCTCTAGGGTTAGCTAAGTTAAATATGCTAGTAAAAGATACATGTTCATTTTAATATTGATGGAATTGGGTACTAGGGAAACGTACATTATGAATCCGTTTCACATTGACTTATAAACATTAAATGTAATATTAATGATTGAAGTCAGAGATTCTCTAATTTTAATAAGATTTTTACACTGTTTTAATAAGCATAAAATGTATACTCTTTTTTTAAGAAGTTTAATAATTGGAGAAACTATTTTAACTAGATTGGAAAGAGATAAAATAATAGCTCTGTGTCATGTTTTAAAACAATGAGAGGGATTCTCTTAACTGGTGGCAGCAAACTAGTAACTAGGACTACAAAACCTGCAAAAAAATACATTATAAAAAATGTACTTGAAGTCATCATGTTCTTAACAAAGTATTAAAGAAATACTAGATGAGAAGATGGAAATGCAGAAAATGTCACTGGGGCTGCTTTTGTTCAGGGATCTTTGTGGAAAAAGTTTTGCGATATGAAGCAAAAATTAAACTCCAGAGCACAACAATGTTGTGACCCCTTATAAATATGCAATGCTTTAGACAAGGGCTCAAAGGATTACATTTTAGGAAGAAAAGTGAAGGGGAAAGGAATTGGTTCTTTCAGAGACTGGAGAATAGCTTTAAATCACTTGAACTTCCAAAAAATCCCAGTTATAGTGCTTAGTCCATTTACATTTAATGTAACTAGTATTTGAGTTCATGCTAGGGTCAGTAGTGTTTGACTTATAGCCTGTTTCTTGGTGCTTGCATTCTGTATGTCCTGCTCTTTTTTGTTCCTATCTCTACTTTTGTGACTTTTACTTTCCTCTCATTTATCTTCCTCTAAAATAAATTTTATATCTTGATTAAAGATTGAATTCCTTAAATCTATAGATTGAAGTCTTTCATCAGTTATGAGAAATTCTTAACTGTTAGCTTTTCAAACATTCTTCTGTCTTAGTGTCTCATTTTGTCGCTCTTGGGACACCAGTTATATGTATGTTAGCATGTTTAGAACAATTTAACTTACTTAAACTAATTCAAAAGAAATAGTAAGACTGAATATTCTTCCACCTGTTAAGTAAATTCAATTTGTAATTAAAATGATCATATAGCCAAAATAATTATAGCAACAATTATAATATTTGCAGTAACAAGTATTAACAATTATAATAATTGTCACAGTGCTGCAAAGAGAGAAAAATAGAACAAGGATGAGACTAGGGAACCCATAAACCTGCCTACATGCATGTGGACATTTGACTAGTGAAAACAACAGCACTGGAGAATGTTGGAACATTGACATTGATTGCAAAATATTATGCTGGTAAAATTGAATATTCATATGGTAGAATAATGAAACATGTCAACAGCATGCCATAAATAAAAACTAATTACAAATTGATTATAAATCTAAATGCAAAAGTCAAAACAGTAAATTGCTTAGGTAAGATATCTTTATGAACTAAGGAAAACACTAGCTATGAAGCAGAAGATTAATATTACTAATTCAATTAAAATTTACCTCTTCTCAAAAAACGAACTTCTTCATTATTTTCTGAATAGTTCTTTTGTTCTCAATTTCATTTAGTTCTGCTCTGATCTTGGTTATTTCTTTTCCTCTGCTAGATTTAGGATTGGTGTGTTCTTGTTTTCCATTTCCTTGAGATGATCCCTTAGATTGTTGACTTGTGAGTGTTCTGCCGTTTGGATGTGGGTTTAATTTAAGGCTATGACAGGATAGTTTTTCCTGTATCCCACAGATTTCGATAACTTGTATCCCTACTGTAAAATTTTTTGATTTCCATCTTTATCTCTTCCTTCACCCAGCAATCATTCAGCATTAGGTTGTTTAGTTTCCATGACTTTGTGTGAGGATGAATATCTCCATGGGAACTGAATTCTAGTTTTATTCCACTGTGGTTTGAGAAGATACAAGGTATAATTTCTATTTTTCAAATATTTTTTGATACATGTTTTGTGGCTAGAATGTGATCTATCTCAGAGAACATGACATGAGCTGATGAGAAAAATGTATATTCAGTTGTTAAGGGGAAGTATTATCTATAAATGTTTGTTAGGCCCATTTGTTCTACAGTTCTGTTTAGATCCATTGTTTCTTCATTTCCTTTCTGTTTAGATGACCTGTCCAATTCTGTCAGTAGGGTGTTGAAGTTCCCAGAAATTATGGTGTTTCTGGTTATTATTTTGATTAGTTTAAGTAAAGTTTGCTTTAAGAATCTGGGTGCTTAATGTTTATGATTGGGTGCATAAATGTCGGGTGCATAAATGTTTATGATTGTTAAGTCTTCATGTTGGATTGTTCCCTTCACCAACTTTGTCTTTCTTTAATTTGTTGATTGACAAGACTCTTGCTAGATTAACTAGAAATAGAAAAGAAAGGACTCTAATAAGCTGAATTAAAAATAAAAATGGGGTGGCACCTGTGGGTCAAGGAGTAGGGTGCTGGCCCCATATACCAGAGGTGGCGGGTTCAAACGCAGCCCTGGCCAAAAACTGCAAAAATAAAATAAAACAAAATAAGATGAAAATGAAGAAGTCACAACAGTAACAGGGAAATACAAAAGATCATCTCAAAAATATTATAAAAATTTCTATGCCCATAACCTTGAAAATGAAGAAATGGACTCATTCGTGGAAACACACAATCTCACAATCTTCCAAGGCTCAATCAGGAAGAAATAGAACTCCCAAATGATCAATATCAAATGATAAATTTGAAACAGCAATAAAAAATCTTCCAACTAAAAAGAGTCCCTGGCCAAATGGTTTTACACCTTAATGTTACCAAACCTACAAAGAGTAATTTGTATCTTTATACAGAAACTATTCCATAATATTGAGAAGGAAGGTATACTCCCTAACATGTTCTCTGAAGTCAATATTACCTTGATACTAAAGCCAGGAAAGGACACAACTGAAAAAGAAAACCACAGATCAATATACCTCATGAATATAGATACAAAAATTCTCAATAAAATTTTAGCAAGGGAAATTCAACAGCACATCAAAATAATAATTCACCATGATAAAGTGGGTTTCATAACTGAGTTGCAAAGATAGTTCAACATACACAAATCTAAAACATTTATTTCACCACATAAATAGATACAAAAACAAAGACCATGTGATTGTTTCAATCAACACAGAAAAAGCATTTGACAAAATTCAGCATGTTTTCATGGAAAGAACATCCAACAAAATTGGAATACATGGGACATTCCTCAAAATTATAAAGGCAATATATGACAAACTTACAGCCAACATCATACTGAATGGTGAAAAATTGAGAGCATTTCTGCTTATGACTAGAACTAGATAAGGTTGCCCATTTCCCATTTTTATTCAACACAGTGCTAGAAGTTCTTGCCTGAGCAATTAGACAAGACAAGGAAATCAAGGGGGTAAAAATGGTGAAAGAAGAGATCAAACTATTGCTCTTTGCTGACAATATGATCTTATATCTATGAAACCTCAAAGATTCAACTGAGAGGCTCCTGGAATTGATCAATAAATTCAGCAAAGTCTAAGATTAAAAAACCATTGTGCAGAAATCAGTAGCTTTCAAATGTGGCAACAACAATTAAGCTAAGAATCAAATCAAAGATGCAACAACTTTCAGTAGCAATAAAGAAAATAAAATACCTAGGAATATATTTAAGAAAAGAAATGAAAGCTCTCTATGGGAAGAATTATGAGACATTGAGGAAAGAACTTACAGAGGATGTAAACAGATGGAAAACTATACAGTGCTCATAGATGTATCCCCATTCAATGCAATTTCCATTAAAATATAAATGCCATTTTTTTCAGATCTAGAAAAAATAGTTCTATGCTTTGTATAGAACTAGAAAAGACCCAGAATTGGCATTGCAACCTTACATAATATGAACAAAGTGGAGGCATCACTTCGTGAGACTTTGAGCTATACTACAAGACTACAGTGACCAAAACAGCATGGTACTGGGACAAAAATGGAGATCTAAATCTATGGATCAGAACAGAGAACCCAGAGATGAAATCATCTTCCTATTCTCCTCTAAGTTTTTAAGAAAACAGATAAAATCATACACAGGGTAAAAGAATCCCTGTTCAATAGATGGTGCTGGGAAAACTAAATAGCCACATGTAAAAGACTGACACATGATCCATGCCTGTCACCACTTAAAAAATTTAACTCATGATGGATAATAGATTTAAACCAAAAGCAGGAAACTCTAAGAATCCTAGAAGAAAATATTGGAAAATCTCTTACAGATATTAGCCTATGCAGAGAAGTCATAAATAAGACCCCAAAAGCAATCATGGCAACAACAAAAATAAATAAGTGGGACATGATCAAATTTTAAAAAATTCTTCACAGCCAAGGAGACCATCAAAAGAGAAAATAGACAATTCACAGGATGGGAGAAAATATTGCATGCTATAAAGGATTGGTAGCCAGAATATACAAAGCATATTAGCAAGAAACAACATAGAAAGTGGCCAAAAGACATGAACAGAAACTTTTCAAATAAAGTTATACTATGGGTGAACATGTTTACAAAAAAATGCTCATCATTTCTAATCATTAGGGAAATGCAGACAAAAATTGTAATGACATGTCATTTCATGGCTTGTATTAAAAAGTCTCCAAACAACAGCAGCTGGCATGGATGCAGAGGGAAAGGAATCTGCTATTGGTAGGACTGCAAGTTAGTAAAACGTCTCTGGAAAATTGTATGGAAATACCTCAAAGAACTGAAAGTAGAACTACCATTTGATCCAGCAATCCCACAACTGGGTATTTACCCAAAGGAAAAAAGATCATTTGATAAAAAGGACACCTGCACTCGAATATTTGTAGCAACAGAATTCACAATCGAAAAGATATAAAAACAAACCAACTGCCCACCAATATGGGAATGGATTAATAAAACATGATATATGCAATCTATGGAGTACTACTCAGCCATAAAACGAAAACGACAACCTAGTATCTTTTGAAACAACCTGGATGGACCTGGAAATCATTCTTCTACACAAAACATCACAAGAATGGAGAAACAAACACATGTACTCAGTACCAAACTGGAACTAGTTGATCAACACATAAGTGAACATATGGATGTAAATCTCAATGAAAATATGCTGGAGAGAGGGGGGAAAAAGGGAGGAGTAAATTCACATCTATTGAGTGCAGTGTGCGCTATCTGGGTGAAGGGCACACTTAAAAAGTTGACTCTATCTGTGCAAAGACAAAGTATGTAAGACAAAACATTTGTCCCCCACAACATCCTGAAATTTAAAAAAGAAAAAAAATTACAAAATTTCCAAGCCATCTAAAAATTGAGGCTCACTTTCTTAATATTTAATATATTTTGCATATGTTATAAATTAAATAATGTTAATGGATTTGAATTATATGTAAACGTATATGTGTAGGCTTGTTTATACATATACAAATATATATATATGAACTCTTATGAATAACCTGTCCTAATCTTAGTAATAAAATTAACTGTACATTTAATATCCTTCAAAATTTCAAAATTAACAGAAAATTAATTGACATTAGAATAGCAACATGTTATAAAATATAATTACTTAATTTTAAAATTAATCCCATATAATTAACTAATGCATTGATAATTAAACAATATGTAATTAAGTTATAGTCCCTGCCACTTGTTAATCATAAAATAAAAATACATTTTTATAAACAAATGAAATAAATATGAAATCTATTAAAATAAAATTAAGATCTTATGATGACGTAAATTTATCATTAAGAAGATAAAAGTTCAAGGAAATATTAGAAAGCAGTTGTCTGGTGTGTGCCTGTGTATGTTTGTATATAAGAATATACATAAAAAAAGAAAGACAAAGGGAACTCGCTTTTTGTTGAAATTATATAAAACATTCTATAAGGTTTTGTTGAAAATTACATAAAACATTTTATATGGTTTGCAGTTTCTATTATAAAAATTTGGTAGATTAAAACCAATCAAGTGTGAGAAAAAATTTTAGGTTTAAAAATTTATGATAACCTTCAGTGAAATTAAAATTTTTCTGAGAGATGGCCTTACTATTTACATTAATTATTTCCCTATTTTATTTGGAAAGTGGAAGACTGAGTCTATAATGCTAAAATAACATAAAACATCTAAAATATACTTCTATAAATTTAATTTCAAGGTAAAAATTTGTTTTTAATTTAAAATTCCAGAAGAATGTAAGCATAAAATGCATACCATGATTCTTATTTCAAATTCATCGTGGAACATGTTGTAATTAATCTTAATAAAAATATTTAAGTTTCAAACTTATTAGATATAACGTAAGATTATGGTCAAGGGAACTAAATGCTATTCCACATTCTGCCCCTTAACAAGCTTTGTAACCATGGATGTTGCCTCTGTGTCTGTGTGTTTTTTGTTGTACAAAGATCCTTACATGGGAAAGATAATACGAATTTCATTTATATTATATTTTATATATCTGCATGTATGATTTATATGTGTACATGTACAGAAATATATAAATGGTAAGGCATTCCTTCATGAAAATTTGATATTTCACATTTTATGTTTATTGCTTTGCCATCTACATAAACTTTTCCACAGAAGTAATTTTTCTCATTATTTTCAGTACAAAGGGGTAGTTTGGTTTTAGTAATAATTAGTTACTGACAATCAATTACTTGTCAGGCACTGTATTAGAAGCTGCTTCCAAACCATCAGAGTACATATGTAAATGATTTTTTTTTAATTTTTTGGTAACTTTTCAATAATTGCAATCCAGATGAGTGCACACATTCACATAGGATTCACTAAATGATGTTAAAATTTGGTCTCCTTTTGTAAGTTTTAGGACCCAACCAACCCCTCGATGGTGTCCACAGTACTGGTACCCAAACCACACCTTGATAAAAGGGGGAGCCTCGTTTATTTGCTTCTGTTTAAAAGTTCCTTGTGCTTTTTTCTTTTCAACTTCTTATTCTTTTTTGGTGTGTAGCATCCTCTTACTTCCTCCTGGATGTTTCATTATTTCCTGATCTTACTCCTCTTTAAATATAATCTATATGTGAAAAGATCCCCCAGTGCTCTCTCATTTAGAATTTATTTTTCAGCCAGGTGTGGTGGCTCACACCTGTAATCCTAGCACCTTGGGAGGCCGAGGCGGGTGGATTGCTTGAGCTCAGGAGTTCGAGACCAGCCTGAGCAAAAGAGCAAGACCCCATCTCTACTAAAACTAGAAAAACTGAGGCAAGAGGATCATTTGAGTCCAAGAGTTGGAGGTTGCTGTGAGCTATGATACCACAGCATTCTACCCAGGGCAACAGCTTTAGACTCTGTCTCAAAAATTATATAAATTATATATATAATTTTTTTTTTCAGCCGTGTCACCAGTTATCGAAAACATTTGTGGTGTATTTTCCTTCAAATGATGCTTTTTAATTTTATATAAACACGTCTCCTTTCTTTTTATAGATCTATCTTCTGTAACAGGCAGATGGATCAAAAAAGGAATCAAGGAGTTTAAAATCAGTCAGGCCTCAAGGAATTTTGCAGATCTAGAAACTGAAAGACAAGCCTGGAATAAAACTGAACTGTCATATCCTCGGGCCTAGCTGTCTCTATATGCTACAGAGTTTTAAATCCATCATATTTAGCAAAGTACTGAGTCCTGTGTCTGTCTTTTCCAGGCATCACTGTAGGCCTAGTGTGGGTCAAATGAAAGGCCAGGAAGCCTCCTTCCTGATCCTGTGCATTGGGAAGACTCACAGAAAACTCACAGAACTGGCCCTTTTCAGCAGTTTTCAACTTCCTGACCTGGTCTCCTGCTGCTTCCAGCCTTATCACAGTTATCCATTTCTGTTACACTAATGTACGGGGACAGGTGTTTACTGGAAGTTAATGTGTCTGTTTTGCCAATAGTTCTCCATATCAAGAGTAGCCACCTTCAAACCTGAGACAGAGATTGACGAATTTAACACACTGTTCCACACTATGGAGCCTAAAGCCATCAGTGGGTGATTTTAGAGTTGTGTTATTTGGGGTGGGGTTAAATGGATTTTGTGTGTGGGACAGAGCAAGACCCACTGAACCAATACCAGAATCATATGCTTTGGTAGTCACGGTACCATTTATCAACAACGTCCAGTTCTCCTCCTTTCAGCATGATGCGTCAGTTCCCCTGAAAGTTATAGGTAGCCCTGAGATCTGCCTCTCAGAAAATCAAGTGTGTTCGGAAATAATGTAAAGTTAACCCTTGAACAACTCCAGGGTGAACTGTGCCAGCCACTTACCTGCAGATTTCTTCCACTTCTGCCACCCCTGAGACAGCAAGACCAATCCCTCCTCTTCCTCCTCAGCCCACTCAACGTGAAGATAAAGAGGATAAAGACCTCTGGGATAATCTATTTCAACTTAATGAAGAGAAATATGTATATTTTTTCTTTGTTATGATTTTAATAACATAAGAATACAATATATAATATTAATACAAAATCTGCATCAATTATTTATGTTATGGATAAGGCTTTTGGTCAACAGCCAACTTAACGGTAGTAGTTACGTTTTGGGGAGTTGAAATTTATACATGAATTTTTGACTAGATAGGGAGTGGCATCCTTCACCCCCACATTCTTTAAGGGTCAACTATATGTCAATTTGGGAAGGAAGTTCTCATGATCAAGGAAGTCTTTCTCCTTGAGTAACTACATTGATTGGAGACCATATGATGTCAGCAACAACAATGTCTCTTGGGTTAAGCCCTTATTATTAGTGATGATATTTTATTGCAATATAAAAGCACCTCTTCAACTAATGTAGGCTTTAATTTGCCCAACCTCTACCCTCCTAGTGTTTTCTTTTTCCTTCTTTTTCTCTCACCTCTTCTCTCCCTTCCTCAAGTTTTAGTGCTTGTTTCAGTCTGTACCACATTACTGTGATGGGTGAGGAGCTTTTGTAGAGCACTTTAATAGTCATATATAAGTAGCCACCAACATCTATTCTTAAGGTCAACCCTGATAGGTATCATACCACTCAAGAATAATTCATGCTGACAATATAAATTATCTCTATGTCATCTGGAAGAGACTCACATCAGCTAATGACTGGCCTTCCAAGTAGTGGCCATATGTTTATTGTTGTAAATACTATTAACTGATGGACTGTAGCCATTATCTAAATTAGCAGATATTTAAGCTTGAAAGAGCAGCACAAAAATCCTCGACAGTTGGCAGCATGTTTAGATTTCGTTGTCATTAGCTGCAGGGAAGGTGAATTGGAAGAGGTTCAGAGGTTTGACTTTCTTTGATCTGTGTGGAATATACATTTGTCCTCAGAAATCCCTTTAGGGAACCCCATGTATTAACCACAATAAAAGCAACTGGGAAATTACAATTTCCCACCAGATTTATCAAATATTAGTTTGATATTTTACTTTATTTGGTAAGCAATCCATTAGGCCACAAAATGGGCAATGACATTTGAGATGCTTGTATCTTAAAAGGGAGTTTAGTTTTGAGACTATGTATAGAACCCTAGAAATAAATAAGTAAAAGGTAAATGCAAATATCAAAGAATTGAACAATTAGTATAAGATGAAATCTAAGTATCCAATAAACGTACAAAATGTTTAACCTAATAATTGGTGAAAGGACAATTAAAACCAGAGCAATATCATTAAATACCATAGAATTGGCAAAAGAAAAGGGACGGAAGGGTGAACATACGAAAGAATTGGCAAAAAGGTATGAAAAATTGGACCTCATGTATTTTTAGTGGCGTATAAACTCTTAAGGGAATGATTTGGCAACATTTTATAAACCTCAGTATTATTATATTCTAAAACCTATAAATTTCACTTTTGATAATAAACTCTATGGAATCCATTGCATATGTTCGCAAGGAGGACATAGATAAAAAAGTTCACTGCAAAATTTCTTTGGAAGAACAAACTACTGGAAACTCCATATCATCTATGTATGGTAATGAATTGAAGGATTGTATTATATTCATTCAACAAAATACTATGAAACTCTTATAATAAATGAACTAGGTCTATAGAATCAGTATGGATATACCTATATTGGACATGTAATAATTCAGAAAAAAAAATCAAAGTTGGATCATTGATATAACATTAAGAATTCTAAATAATCACATTTAATGTAAACATACTTACATTGATAGAATGAAATACCTGATTCTATTTTATTTAATGATATCTCTCTGGTTTTAATCTTACTTTCACCAATTATTAGGCTAAACATTTTGTATGTTTATTGGACATTTAGATTTCATCTTATACTGATTGTTCAATTCTTTGATATTTGCGTTTACCTTTTACTTATTTATTTCTAGGGTTCTATACATAGTCTCAAGACTAAACTCCCTTTTAAGATGCAAGCATCTCAAATGTCATTGCCCATTTTGTGACCTAATGGATTGCTTACCAAATAAAGTAAACTATCAAACCAATATTTGATAAATCTGGTGGGAAATTATAATTTTTTTATGGGAACCTATAATTTGCTTTTATTGTGGTTAATACATGGGGTTCCCTAAAGGGATTTCTCAGGACAAAGTCAAAAAAAATGGCTTTCTCTGAGATAGGGGAAAAGTATCAAGTGGAGTTGTAAAAAGAATTTCAATTATATTTGTAGTATTTTATTACTTAAGTTTTAGGTAAAAAAAATAGAATAGAAAATTCAAATGAGAAAAACAGTAAAATCGTTACTAAAAATTCAAAAATATAAAAAGTCAGAACAAAAAAGTAAAAAGTCACAGACAATAAAGATTAATTTTTTATTTTGACCTGTTAAATTTATAGTCTTTATGAATGTCTCCTGCTTTTTAAATTTATAATATTTTATAAACATTTCCCCATAGCATTATGTAGACTTTGCAGTAATAACTTTTAAATGACTGTATTCTACTGAATGCCTGTGCCGTGATTAACTTATTGATACATTTAGATATTCCAGTTCAGCATGAAAAACTGCAGTAGATATACTTGTATATAAAATTTTGAAATAGCAATAATAATAGTAACCAATTATTAAAGGATAGATGTGTAACAAGTAATTGAGTAAGTGCTTTAAATACAACATTTTATTTAATCTTCACTAAATTCCCTTGAGAAATTATTATCTGAAATATAAGATCAGACAAATTATAATGCAGCTAAGAGCCCCAGTTTGCAAGAGCTAGAGAAAGCATTCAAACCTGAGTCTATGGATCTGTCTTTGGAGCTTAAGTACTCTCAGTACTGGCTCCACTGAGATTAGCTCCACACTATGAGATGATCCTCTCTCTCCCCGCCTGTTTTCCAGTTGCAGAACATGAGGGGACATAGCGGAAAGCAATGCCTTAGAAGGAAGAAGCCTGGCCTCTGAATCACTGTGTTGAGGAAATTACCCAATAAGAGCTGTTAAATAAGTGAGAAATACACTTTTATTGTGTTTAAACCTGAGTCCCACTCCAGGGGCAGGGTCTGTTGCAGGAAGACAAGGCCCAACAGAGAGAAAGAGCACCCAAACACCACATTTATAAGAGGAAGGGCTTATTCACGAGCTGGGAGCTTACGGCATAGAAGAACTCCAAATGGCCGTGTTCCCTGATTGGCTTGGTCTTTCCCTTTTTATCGACAGTCAAAAAGTTCCACCCCACAGGTACCCTTCTCATTGGCCAGTTTGAATCAAGCGGGAGATGCTATTCCAGCCCCCACCTAACTACAGTATTTCATAGAACTTGGAAACTTCCAAGTTCCAGGAAGTTAAGTTTACAAATTCCTAAGGGCTGAGTCACCATGGAGAGGACCCTGTAAGTGTATCCTTGTGCTCTCCTTGACAAGACCTGTTCTCCCAGACTTCACCCTCCTCGGGTATCCTCTCTCAGGTTCAGTAAGACCTGTGGAACTGGCCTGACCAACTGAAGAAATATAAAGTTAGGAACAACAATAAAGAAAGAGACGTGAGACACAGAATAGAATTTTCAAAGGTGGGAGCCCAGGAGACTACCCCCCCATTTGTGGGCTCCAGCAAGTGGCCTGGAGTCTCTGTTCCACTCAGCTTTTATTTAAATCTCTTTGCCCAGGTGGTAAGCTGAGGAAGGGAACAAAGACACCAGCAATTTCTCTGAGCGAGCATATCAACTCCTATTGTTATTATTATTAACTTGAAGGATTTGAGCAGTTTTTGAGGAATCTGAAACTTGAGCCTTGTGTGGGGGAAGCTTCCTGTCTGGAGTCACACACACAAATTCCTAGGGGGGTGTTAAACTCTGCTAGTTCACTATGGAGTAAAATGCACTAGCATTAATCTCCTCTGAGGAATGGGTCAGAGAGAGGCATTTTCCTCTCATCAGCACCACAGAGGATTTTCCTCTGTGACAAGGGATGTAAGTCGGCCTGCCCGAATCTCAGGGCTCAAGCCTCCACATTGGGTATCTGCTTTGTCTGTTTAATGGCCAGGAAATGACCTAGAAGATGTATCTTTTCTAGGTCTTGCCATAAACTCTTTTATGGCTGTTGCAGGAAGACAAGACCCAACGGAGAGAAAGAGCACCCAAACACCACGTTTATAAGAGGAAGGGCTTTATTCACCAGCTGGGAGCTTACGGCATAGAATTCCAAATGGCCGAGCTCCCCAACTGGCTTGGTTTTTCCCTTTTTATCGACAGTCAAAAAGTTCCACCCCACAGGTACCCTTCTCATTGCCAGTTTGAATCAAGCAGGAGATGCTAGTCCAGCCTCCACAGAACTACAAGATTTCACAGAACTTGGAAATTTCCAAGTTTCAGAAAGTTACAAATTCCTAAGGGCTGAGTCACCATGGAGAGGACCCTGTAAGTGTATCCTTGTGGTCTCCTTGACAAAACCTGTTCTCCCAGACCTCACCCTTCTCGGGTATCCTCTCTCATGGCCATTGCTTGCCTCAGAATGTTCACAGACTCAGTAGGGGTATTTGTGTAAACTGCATCCCCAATAGGCCAGGGTTTCAGGAAAGGCCGCTAACTAGTTCAGGTAAGAAATTTAGCAATGGCTAGCTTAAAGGTAAACTAGCTGACTTTTCTTTGTTCCTACTCCTTCAGCTTACTTTTTAATTTTCCCTTTTTCTAGGGGGTGCCCTCCTCTGCCAAGAATGGAGTCTTCTGTCTCTATTTTGCCTGCAAAACCAATGTACATGTTTGGGCTTATCAGGTTTATCATTGACAGCACCTTAACCTACCCTGACTAACACAGTAGAATTCATAATTAAATAATGTAAATATTTTAAGGGTTCTTGATGCCTAATGTCATTTCTTTTTTATAAGATTGCATAAATTTACATGCTCACTAGAAATGTATAAGGGACAATCTCATTCCACCCATCAACATGTAATATTTTTAAAATGTTTTTATAATTTTATATGGTATTATTCTTGGTATGCAGCATTGCAGGATTTTGCAAAGACCAATACCTGTGGTGTCCCAGCACTGATGGGATAGCTTAAGGATATACCTGAGGTGAATATGAGGTATTGTGCTTGTTTGGTTTGAGAGAGAATGAGCTTCAGATAGAACTTAGAGGTGACCTTCATTTGGTAATATGAAGAACTTTGAAAATTGTTTCAGGGAAGCTCTGAGTATATAAGGGAGAAAAATAAAGAATGAATTGGCTAAAATGGGGCTATAAAGAATGTACACCTGGGAAAGCATATACCGAGCTGTCAGAAAAAGATACTAAACCACACACAAACAGATTGGGCACATAACCTGAACAAAAACCAAGTCAAAGATTTCAAGTGGCAGAATCTTTAGGGCTCCTTAGACCATAGATTGTGGAGTTGTCTGCTAGGAGGCTGACAAGTGTGATACTCCAGATGTTTGGTTGAGAAAAGTCCAGAGGTTTCGCAAGTAGGCTAGAGCATGGTGGGTATGAGAGTCTAGTACAGTGCTTCTCAACCTTCCTGATGCCTCCGAATGCCACGACCCTTTAATACAGTTCCTCATGTTGTGGTGACCCCCAACCATAAAATTATTTTCATTGCTACTTCATAACAGTAATTTTGCTACTGTTATGAACGTAACATAAATATCTGATATGCAGGATGTATTTTCATTGTTACAAAGGGGTTGCAATCCACAGTTTTGAGAACTGCTGATCTAGTATGTTGTTTTAGAAGGGTCTATTTAAAAGTAGAAAAGGATAAAGAGTATCTACAAAAGCTGTGTGCTGCTTATTGCCGACTCAAGCATGATATTCTTTTGATGGACTGGTTAAAAGTCCATTAGTTCAGCAAATATGGCAGCTGCATAGTGTTTATACAGCACACATTTCTCCTATTGCTCTGAAGGCCCTGCACTTAAAGTGATTGTGTATGTGGAAGATGATAAAGAACACGATGTAGCAAGGAATCCTGCCAAAGTTGAGAAAGTGGGGAAATGCCATAACCGAGGAGACCGGCCTTTCATTTGACTTCTATCTTGGCACACACTGGGGAATTCTTCTCTATGACGTAGTTTTTCATTTACTTCTGGTGGCAACTGAGTTTTAAAGACACAAACTTCCTAGGGTCAAAACCACACACTGCCTCAATGGTTGTGTGAATAAGTGAGTTATAGGTATAAAGTACTGTGCAGGCTGATTTTGACCCCCCAAATTATCTGGTCCTAATCCCTAGAACCTATAAGTGTTATATGGAACCTATAAATGTTACTTTATATAGTAAAAAGGGTCTTTGCAGATGTGACTAGGTTAAGGATCTCGAGATGGGGAGATGGTCCCATGTAGATGGGGCTTTAAATACGATCGTGTTTATCCAGACAAGAGAGAGGCAGAGGGAGATTTGACCAAGATAGATAACAGAGGAAGTGAAGAGGGACACAGAGCTTGGAAGCAATATGACCACAGTCCAAGGAACGTCTGCAGCCGCCAGAATCTGCAAGAGGCAAGGAAAGGATTTAACTCTAGAACCTCCAGAGCAGCACACTCTGCATCTCAACGTTGACCCAGTGGTACGGTTTGGGATCTGGCCTCTAGAACTGGGAGAGAATAAATTCCTGTTGCTTTAAGTCACCTAATTTCACGGTAACTTGTTATAGTAGCCACAGGAAGCTCATACAAATACTTAAACGCATGCTTGTTACATCCTAAGCATTATAAAAGTGTTCGTTATTAGTATTAGAAGAAAATGTCCACAAGTCCATACTCTAAAGTACTAAGAACCATGACAGGGCAAGACTATTATCCGCATATTTTCAAAGAACTTGTGTCTGCTTGATTCTAAAGAATTCTGGACAAAAGTTTATTCTGAGGAGGCAAGTGACGAGAGCATGCCATTCGGAGTCTACTCTCCACCAGAGGCCCGTGTAGCGTTAGAGGGAGGCAGCAGCCAGCCTCCAAAGCCTTCTCGTTCTGCTCAATCAAGATGTCCTATTTATATTCCAGACAGAACCACGTGGAAGGGCATGTTAGGTACTGGTCAAACCTAGAAAATAGTGGCTGTAAAAAGCAGATGCAACTAAGATTTGCTTCCCAGAGAATAATGAAAAATGTATATAAGAGAAAGATGGTCTACTATGGGGATTTAAAAGAGCTTTTTGAATGCTTTTAAACTGACTTCCGGCTGAGTCCCTACACTGCAGGTACCTGTAACCCCAAGTAGGCCATTTCACCTCCCCGAGCCTAAGTGTTCTTTGCGAGCTACTGCAGGGCCAAGGATTGGGGTGGGAGAGAGTGAAGGGAAGACAACATTGCCTCAATGACAATTATATGAATCAAATTAAATAATACATGTAAAGTGCTAGTCTTGGGCCTGATTAGCAGTAAACATTCAAAAAAGAGTATCCCCAAAAAGGTGGCACCAAAGCACTAATTTGTTCAGAAACCTAGAGTGTAAAGTAGACAATTGGTTTACAGGCTAAAGGAAACTACAAAATTTCTGCATCAAAAATCCCATTAGGTTTTCTTTATTAGTTGTTTTAGCCCCTAAGATTGTTCTGAGTTTAAAAATCCAGTAGCATCATGTTCGGGGGTAACATATTAGGGGTGGTGTGGTTGTGCCTCAGAAGAAAAGTAACAGAAGACCAGATATTCCAATCAATTTTTAATAAACTTAAATCAGAAAAAAAAAAAGGCCTACCATTGATAATAGATACTGGCATCCAAATAATATTAATTATACAAATCCTATTTTTGCTAATGTAGGCTCCAGGAAGAAGGTTGTGTGCAGCTCACTTAAATTCTTCATATCCAGGTTTTAAGATTTAATGGAGATGACAGAATTGACAATATAAAATGACCACAAAAAACACATAGAAAAGGAAAACTGTATTACCTTAGTGGAGAAAGCCCTTGGTCTCCCTGTCTGCTTCAATCTCAATGTTCACATGAGGAAAGACTTGCCAAGACTGAGGCGGGGGGTGATGAGTGGAACCCCGGGCAATTGCCATGCGCTGCCTTCCCTAAGCAAAGCCAGAAGGGGAAGGCCTGATTAGGCTGACCTCGTGGTAGTTCGTAGTCCTTGGTTTTCGTTTTCCACAGGGAAGCCATTCTCTCCTTATTCCTGGGTAACAAAGTACCTCTTTTTAAGTTTCCAGGTGGGCCTGAGACCCACTGCTAGCTAATGATATGACAGAAGTTTGCTGAGAGGCTTCTGGAAAAGATATTGCCTTTTTAATAACAGCAGGTGCCACAAGAATGCTCCTCTCACTTGCGTGGCTCTTCCTTCCGGCCTCTGGGTACAACTGTGCTCAGAACTCGAGAGGCTGCCAGGAGACCACAGGTGAAGCATTTGTAGAATTAGACGCCAAGGTTAGGCCAGGCTGCCATTGTGCCACCTAGCTTCTAGTTATACCAGGGCTTCTAGTTATATGAAAACTCCTATTTGTGAGGCATCCTGTGAAAAATGATTTTCTTGCGAGTAAAATAATTTATAATTGGCATGATATATATAAATAAATTCAGATTGTCAATACAGCAGTTTGGGTTTAGGGTCTCTGGAGTACACTAAGATGTAACTATAACTGGCCCTGGAAAAATAGGGTTTGAACTGCCCCAGTCAACTTATATGATGATTTTTTTCCATAAATATATTGGGAAAAAATTGGAGATTTGAGGCAGTTAGAGAAACTTGCAGATAACCATATAGCCTAGAAATGATGCAGAAATTCGGAAAAAAATTAGGTATATCATGAATACATAAAATATGTGTGGATACTAGTCCATTTTATCATGTACAACCATAAAATGTACACAAATTTATTATCAAAACTTATGCACACAAACCGGACCATATGTGGCACTATTCACAGTAGAGAAAAATATAAAGGTAAAGATGGAGTAGTAAATCATAAATGTATACAATTACCTGTAGTACACACTACTATCATAGTAATTTCACAATTTCAACCTCCTGTTGCTGTTGCAGGGAACTCAAGGGTTAAAAGCATCAGCTCAAAACAACAGTCATCTCCACGTGAGCCGTTTATCTCTCCAGTAAATTGCAGATAGCAGTAAAAGGTGATCTCTGGTGGATGTCCTGTATTTTTCAACCTGTTTATTTGCAATACCATAAACCCTGAAAAACACCGTGGGATCCACAAGAAGTGCAAGTAGTGATGCTGGAAGTGCTCCCAAGTAGAAGAGATAAGTCATGACAGTACAATAAAAAGCTGGCTTGCTTGACAGGGAGGGTAGATTGAGGCCTGCAGCTGCACCTGCCTGCTCTTTCAGACGGATGATTCATCTTGTAAACACAGGACAAAAACTTACACTATTTATACAGTACAGTACTGTAAATGTATTTTCTCCTCCTTATGATTTTCTTAGTCGTATTTTCTTTTCACTAGTTTAAGAATATTCATGATGCATATAATAAAAAGTATGTGTTAATTGACTGTTGATGTTATTGGTAAGGGCTTTTCCTCAACTGTAGGCTATTAGCAGTTAAGGTTGTGAGACATCAAAAGTTAAATGCAGATTTTTAATCGTGTAGGAACCAGATGCCCCTACTCGCAGCATTGTTTAAGGGCCCACTGTATGTTATAATGTCTTTGGGAAGAGAAGGGGAAATTACTTCAATCTACTCCCTAGAGGACAAAAAATTGTGAAGGAGAAAAATCAATCAAGTTTAGATGTTCATTGATTTGTTCAATTATTTATTGAGTTTGTGTTATTTGACAGGCACTGTGCTACTAGGCATACTCTGATGAATCAGTTGAACAGAGTCTCTGTCTTCATGTATATAATGGTATATACACTTTATAAATAAACTTCTGAAAAAGATGAGTACTGAATGGCATGTGCTAAGAAAAAAATAAAGACCACGGTAAGATAAGAGCGGAGAGGTTAGTTAAGGGAATCTACTCTAGATAGACCTCAGGATGAAAAAGAGCCAGCATGGGAAATTTGGGGGAAACAGCCATATAAGCAGAGTAAGTGCAAGGCTTTGAAGCAGGAAAATTCTTAGAGAATCTAATGTGTGTGGAGCAGTGTGAGTTCAGAATGGAAAGATGAGGGAAGAGAGGAAAAGCAATAGTCAGACTTACTAAGACCTGAAAGGCCAAGATAAGAGATTTTATTTCATTTTAAATATGGTAGGGAGCTAACATGAGGTTTTTTAGCAGAGAAGTGAGATGTTCTCATTTGTGTTTTCAATAATTCACTCTCCTATTTGGAGCACAGACTGGAAGGCAAGAGCTGAGGTACCACTTCACAGTAATCCAGGTGAGATGGGCTTCAACTAGGGTGGCTGCAACGGAGTTCAGAAAAAATAATGGTTTGAGAATCATTGATTGGTAAAAGCAATGCACTTGGCTGATGAAATGAATGTTGTGATGAAGAGGGTTACAAGTCAAGAAAGACACAGATTTCTGGCTTGATGACTGGACTAAAAGTGGTGTCACTTTCTAATATGGAAGAAGACTTTGAAGAAAATGTTTATAGAATAAAAACGAAGAGCTCTACTTTGACTGTGATATGTTGGAGAATACTGAAAATATCCAAGTGGAGAGATCAAATATGCAGTTGGAAGCCAAAATCTGAAACTCAGGAAGGAGACAGCCCTGCAAATTTAAATTTAGTTGTTTTGTTGCAGGAGTTAAATAAGAGGGAAAGGTCACATCATTGGCAGGGGTGTCCAACCTTCAGCCCACAGGTTGCATGCTGATTTTCATGAGGACTTTTTTTTGCTTATCTGAGGCTGTACAGTGAGCTTTTCATTCCAGACATTGTGCTTCTAGTATTAAAAGTTACATTTGGCTACTTTTTATTTTGTTATTTCTATTCCTCTATTGATATTGCTCTTCTGCTCATTATTACAGTTATCTTTTCTTTCTTTTTTTTTTTCCTTGCAGTTCTTGGCCAGGGCTGGGTTTGAACCACCACCTCCGGTGTATGGGGCCGGCGCCCTACTCTTCTGAGCCACAGGCGCCGTCCTAATTATTTTTTTCTTTTAAGACCTTGAATATACTTATTATAACCTCTTCAAAGTTCTTTTATCTTAATTCCAATGTCTGTTTTCTTAAGGTCTATATATATATTGGACGATTTGAAGAGAGCAGTGACATGCTCTAAAATTATGTTTTTAAAGTGCCATTCCAATTGCCATGTGTTAAACAGTGTACAAAAGTCAATGTAAATATAACTGGAGTAAATAGGGGTACAAAAGTCAAATAACGGGCATTATTTGTGATGTATTACAGTCAGATGAACGATGATGGTGGCTGGGTCTTGGGTGGTAGCGCTGATATGAATGAAATTGGAGTTAGGTTTTGACCAATCAGGTTCTCCTGATAGATTGGACAATGAGAAAAAGAGAAGTAAATTAAAAGATAAACCCTTGATTATGTATTCAGTGACCAAAATGGATTTGCCATCTGCTTAGATATTAACAAGGGAGGAAAACTGTTTGGGGAGGGGCATGAGCAAGAGTTCTGTTTGAGCAGGTTAACTGAGAGATGTCTATTACATACTCAAGTGGAGAGGCTGGACAGGCAGGCCTTTGTGGAACGAGTCTGGAGTTCAGGGGTTAGGTCCTACATATTATACATTTTAGGAGTCGAAGGTACATGGGCAGTATTTAAAGCCAGAGGGCTTTCAGAAAATAGGTGTGAAGACCGAGCCCTGATGTACTCAAATATACAACAGAGTTGAGGTATGAGTGAGGCAGGAGAAATAGAATAGAGTGGAATCCAAAAGATTCACTTCATCAGTGAATATGGCTCAAAATAAAGAGAGTGATCAAGTTGTCAAATGTTTCTGTTAACTAGAAAAAGAAATACACATAAGCCATCATCCCTCATCTGATCATAAGCCATCACAAACAGCCCGTTATTTGACTTTTGTACCCCCATTTACTCCAATTACATTTACATTGAATTCTGTACACCATTTAACACATGGCAATTTGAATGGCACTTTAAAAACATAATTTTACTGAGATTTTGAGGTTTGTTTCTGTAGTACATTAATGTATTAGTCAATACTGTATAATGTAACTTCTTAAACTGCTTGGAATTTAAATTCTAGAAGTTAAGAGTTTAACAGTTATGCTACTGAAAATTCTATACGAGATAATTTGGGGCATCTTATCCCTAATAATGATTTTGTTAATTAAGATATTATTTTCTACTTTTCATAGGAAATCCATTTATAAGTTCCTATTCATTCCAGTTAACACTTATGAAATTTATTTCTCTAACAATCAGATTTCTGAGAAGAGTATCAGTGAAATTTATACTCCTGTCCCTTTTCTAGCACACTGTTCCATTGCCTGATACACAGCTGCCACTCTGTAAATGTGAATGTGTTCATTAACTATAGTATTAAGGCTATTTGATGTGCTATTACTACAGAGTTGCTGAAGGTCAACCTCAGGTAGTACAGTGGATATGGCAATGGTTTTCCTTACTGAAAGTCAGACACCTACTTAAAAAATCTGAGAACAAAATGAAGTGTGTTGAGTCAGGGCCACCACAGAAGATCGTGTCAGTGCAAAGGTTCTTTCTGAGGGTCTCTGAAGTTCAGGCCTATCTCTTACATTCAACCCGCTCTACCCCAGAAGGCCTATCAGGGTGAAAGAACATATTTTTATTAGTCCACCCAGAATTGGTATCTTTTTGTAAAGGGCCTAGAGGAGGTACATTTCACTTACCAGCATGAATTAACACTTGTGCATTCAGAAAACCTTGCCATGAAGTCAGGTCTGTGAAAATATCATTTGGACTCTGATGCGTTCAGACAACAGTTGTATCTCTTCCACTTTGACAGAACCTCCCAAACACTATTTCTAGTAGTGAGTACTAGTGTGAGCAAGAAAGGCCTAAGGATGGTTTTAGATTTAAAGCAGTGTGCTCCTCAGCGGGGGGCAAACTTGTCACATGGGGGATTTTTGGCAACAGGACACTTATTTGATTGCCCCGACTAGGAGGAGGGGCAGTCACTGCCTTTAATAGCAGGAATGCTATTAAACATCCTACAAATTTACAAGACCTCCCCCTCCAAATTTTCATTCCAATTGTGAAGAGTGCCAGTCGAGAAACCCTGCCCTAAACGTTATTGTTAAGAAGAGGATAGCCCTAATAACTAAAATCTAATTTATGTTTAGACCCTTGACTATCTTCCCAGGACCCAGTGGTAAGGAAATTTTGTTTGTAGCGTATGCTTTTCTAGATCCAGTTATCTGTAGTGCCTTGCAGTGTGCGTAAGGCAGAGCACTGTTTTATTCAAAGGTGATCCCCTTTACTCACTCAAAAACACAAATCCACAGTTTCAACACACATTCAGATTTTTGCTCTTAAGCTTCTTTGTATTTTTGCAGTTGCCAATCCAAGTCTTTCCGGAAATTAGATGGAGATAAAGGGAGGTCAAAAATCTCAACTTCATTACTAGAGATATTGTGTTCTATGGGGCTGAAAAATGACGAAACTTGAGCCTTTGGCTGGCCCCTCTAGCGTTAAATTCTGCTGCTGGTCTCCGGGTCCCTATCCTGTCCTATCGGTTTTACCGCACAGCTGCATCTCAAGGACTGCACGTCCGCTCCGCACAACGCCAACAGGTAACTCATCTCGACACTCCGGTCCTGTGAGCCCAGCCACAACCCTAAACTCTCCAAGAACACGGCTCCTGGGAAGGCGAGCGGACGGCGAGGGGTGCCACCTGCCCCGGTGCGAACTGGGGCACCGAGGCAGGAACCACTGGGGAGGCCGGGCGGAGCGCCCCGAGCTCTCCCGGACGTCGGAGAGGCGGCAGGAGGCGGCCCCGCGCGGAGGGTCGGGGGCGGCCGGGGGCGCAGGCGCTGGCCGCGAGCGCGCGCGCCCGGGCCCCCCGCCCGCCAGTCCGCGCCGGCCCGCCCTCGGTCTGGGCGGGGAGCCGGGCCGGGCCGCGGCCGCCGGGACCCGCCCCTCCGCCTCCCGAGCTGGCGCGCCGGGGGCGGGGCCGCGGCGGCCGGCGGTGTCTGCGCTCGGCGGCCTCGGAGCTCGCACACGCTCGGGGGAACATGGCGGCGGCGGAGCCGGCGCTCCCGGCGCTCCCCGGCGGCGGCGGCGTGGGCTTGGGGGCGCCGTCGGGCTCGGTCCCGGTGCTCTTCTGCTTCTCCGTCTTCGCGCGGCCCTCGTCGGTGCCGCACGGCGCGGGCTACGAGCTGCTCATCCAAAAGGTCCTCAGCCTGTACGGCGACCAGATCGACATGCACCGCAAATTCGTGGTGCAGCTCTTCGCCGAGGAGTGGGGCCAGTACGTGGACTTGCCCAAGGGCTTCGCGGTGAGCGAGCGCTGCAAGGTGCGCCTCGTGCCGCTGCAGATCCAGGTGGGTCTCGCGGGAGGGCCGCGCGCTCCGCCGCTCCCCCCGACCCGGAGCGGCCCCGGTGCCGTCCCCGCCTCCGCCGCGCTCCTCAGGTGCCCGGAGCCGCCCGGGAGCCGGGCCCTGCGCGCCTGGCTGAGCCGGAAGGGCCGCGCAGCCCGCCCCAGCCTCGGGGAACGCGCCAGTCCAAAGGTGACGGTCACCAGCTGTGCCCGGCGGGGGCGCGGGCCTCCCAGCTGGTCCCGGCGCCCGCGATCGCCCCCACGTGTGTGGTCCCTGCTCTCCGGTATCGGCTTTGTGTGGCGGGAGCTGGTCCCAGCCTCCTGCGGAACGGGAGAGCGGTGCTGTAGTAGCTGTGTTTTTGTTTGGGGGTGGTGGGTGGTGCAGAAGGAAAAAGAGATCGAGGTGGTGGTCGTGGTGGTGGGGGGGGTCAGTCTTGGGATTTGTTTCCCAGAGTTGTGTCAACCACTCGCGGAAACTTGTACGAGTCAAACCCTTTCCCCCTCCTTCTCCCAGGCTCTTAGGTCCTCCTTGGGTTTCAGTTCTCCTAACCTTAAGCGAAATAACCATTTGCTTAGCCTGCTCTTAGCCAAGTGTCAACTGATTCTGTTGATTACATTTAATTCACCTACGTTGAGAAAGACATTTGACTCGAGGAGTCCAATAGCCTCTTAAAAACCGGACTGAAGCTAGACGGTGAGTTCCTGGTCCTGCTGACTGAAAGTTACCATATCTCAGGATTACTTAATAGCATTTTATTTTCATTTTTTAAAAAAGCAGTGCTCGGTAGGACGATCCCCTGTCTTCTTACTAGATGAGAGTATTCGCTGTAGAATTTGTATTTTTTAAAGGAAAGAACATAAAGTATAATTTGGGTACTACAATGTCAATATTTTTTCTTAGCTGAGAAACGGATAAGCCATTTTTTTAGAAACCAGACTGAAATGTGGGATTCAGGGTTAAAGGGGATTTTAATACTAAAGTGTCATTTTTTTTTCTTTTAAAAAAATGTTATGGGTACCATAATAGTAATTGTGCATATTTATATGGAATGCATGGTATTTTGACACAAGCTTACAATATGTAATAACCAAATCAGGGTAATTGGATATCTGTGACCTCAAACATTTATCCTTTATTTGTGTCGGGAGCATTCCAAACCCACTCCGTTAGTTCTTTTGAAGTGTACAGTAAATTATTGAGAACTAAAGTTGCCCTGTACCCTAAATCTTATTCTCACTATCTAACTATATTTTTGTACCAGTTAACTCTGTCATTTTCTGAGGATTATTTAAAAGTTTTTTTTTCAGCTGTAGTCAGCGGATGAATTGGTGATGGTTCCCATTACCCCGGAAGCATCCCATGCCAGAAGCGTCCAAAGCTGGTACTTTACCCCCTGGATAAAGTTCTTGTGTTCAGGGGACAAAGTCTGTGAGATTGCACTGTCCACCCCTGGAAGGCTTGGAAGTGGATAGACAGAGTTATCTGATACCCTGGGATTTGACCTGCTACCCAGATGGAGAAATGTGTGTTTCAGGTGCTTAATTAACATTCCCCTCTTTTGCCTTGTTCAAGTGTTTCCATGTCTGACACCTCTGTGTGCCTTCCTTGTCAGTCTCTTTACATTACTGCTGCCCAAACACTCAAGCTGTTGGATGCACCTTTGATAAATACATGTATAAAGGTGAGAATTCAAATACTAACTGTGAAGGTCTGGAGCTGTACAGATACAGACTTCTTTGTGAAGCGTTTGCTGATTGCGATAGAAGGTGGGAGGGCCCTTGCTTAAGACAATAATACGTGTATGTTAAACTAGAAGTTCATTTTCCTCTGGAAGGTCCTGCCTTACCAGGGTAGGATATTTGTATGTAAAAACATTCAAGGCCTTTGTCTGGCAGCTCTTTTTAATTAAGCATTCTAGAAATTAATGTTAATTAATGTAGCTGAAATGTCTTGTATATTTTCAAAAGGAATTATATAAAATCCTGGTCACTTGTGGGTTTTGGAGTGTGTTGCTTGGTATAGGAGATTAAATATAGTTAACTTTTTACATTGGTGTTGAAATAATAATAGCATTACTCTGTTCCAGTTTTTAAAAAATATTTTTTCACCAAATAGTACAAGAAATCATAAGCATCAGTTACATATTTTTACTCTTTATATACTTTATACTTTTATTTAAAAGTAATTTTATTATTATTTTTTTTTTGCAGTTTTTGGCCGGGGCTGGGTTTGAACCCGCCACCTCTGGCATATGGGGCTGGCGCCCTTCTCCTTTGAGCCACAGGTGCCGCCCCTAAAAGTGATTTTTTATATTATCTCATTTTACTAATTATAATGTTTTTACTTCAACCAGATAACTCTTTTGTTTAGAAGTGGATAATGTAGAGATATATATGGATACATACCACATACCCTCTGATAACCTATTTATAGCTAGAAGGAGACACACATGGGCGCACACACACACATGCACATACACACACCTGTGTGTGTACTCTTGGAACAGGGAAAGGAAATACAATTCTATTCTCTTTATGCCACACTATGTTTGTGGTTGGTTATTGGTTCTATGGGAAATGGAAACTTTAAGTCTCCCATTGCCAGTGTTAGGCTGTGCTAACTTTTTAGTGTCTTCTTTTCTTAAATATTCTGTCAGAATGTCTGAATGTCTGCTGACAGCTCAGGTAGCTGAAGGCATAGCTCATGTTTCATGCATAGTTTATATGTCTGCTGCTTTGTCAAATGCTTGAAGTCTGATGAATTTTGAGGCATGGGAAATAATGTAAATGAGAAGATTACACAGTGGGAAATTAGGTCATTTTTGTGATTTACAAGTTTTAATTTTTCAGAAGATACTTCCCAAGTTTAAATTAATGGAAACATTTAACTGTGGAAACTAGTGTAAATTTGATATCATACCAGCACCAGTACATTTTCCAAACTGTGACCCAGGAAATCAAGACCGAAGCAGAAGAGAGACGGAAATGAACATTGCGTGAAGGATACCCGTGAGGGGATTTTCCTCTGTCCCAGGAGAGAAGGCTGTGGCAGCTTTGTGCGGCCAGAACATAAGGGCTTCACTGGAAAGGTTAATTTGTCCTTCTCCTGAAATGGTTAATTGCAAGAGGATTCTGCAACAGCTTTCATTTTCTTGGAACATTATTATTATTATTATTATTATGTTAAATAGAGGCATGGACATTTCACAGCTTGCAATATGGAGGTGTTGATGTCCTGAAGGGAAGGAAGGCGGGAGGAATCTGGGCTGCCTGTGGCTTGCTAGCTTGAAGGTGGTGATTTTTGATTTCAGGACCTTTGCCACAGGAGTGTGACCAGAGGAGCAGATAGGTGGGCTAAGGCTCAGAGATGGGATGCTTCTGGGGGGTGGGTGTGCTCTCAGGGCACTGAGAAAGACAGCTCCTTCCTGAGGTGGTGGTATGGTTCCAACCCATTGGTTTGATTGGGGGGCAGGAAGGGTATCCCCTTAGAAAAATTTAACATTCTGGAATAATACCCCGAAGCATTGTGTACCATTAGGTCCTTGTGAATCCGTAAGAGCCTACCTATAAATAAACTGTGTTGCAGAGTAGCAGACCTGATCTGCAATTGAAATATTTTTTTTCGTTTATTTACTTAGCCAATCCTAATGTAGACTCTGATGTCATTGTGTTCCTGGGCTCTGCCCAGCTTCCCCTTCACCCTAATCAGAGGTACAGTCCTAAAAATCCTTCCATCCTCAGGCTTAAGGTGGATGAGGACTGCTGTCTTCTCTTCAGGAGTTAGAAAGCTCATGCTTTACTTGATAAGCTGGAGTCGTTAGCTTATGCCACTGACATCAGTGTTCACAATGGGTGAATATGTTGTGAAAATAAGAGGAAAATAGATATTCTACTGCAGCTTAAATTTAAAAGCCCCTAATCTGTTTTTCCAGTAACAAATCATGTCTTGGTAACATGGTAAGCCTTGATGACATCTGGAAATCCATTTTATGAATTACTTTCCTAATTCCAGATTATGTTAACATAACAAGTTATATAATATTTCTCTCTCTATATATATTTATAGGTTTCTCAAGGGATCATAATAGTAATGTTCAACATCATTAGAGTTAAGTTTTTTAACAAATGCTAAGTTGTAGGGTATAGTGTTTCACAGATAAAGGATGTCACAGTAGTCTAATACATTTATTGATTGATAATGTGAAGCTCATTTAATCCTTGAAATAGCCCTATGAGGGACATAGGGGTAGATACGGTTTTTCTTGTTATGTTATAGATGAGAAAAGTGCGTTTGAAAATGTTAATGATTTATCCTAGTTCACGTAATTGAAATTAGTGAAATTGAGATTTGGACTCAGATTCTAATGCCTACCAGCTTGTATTGTTTCGGGCTTCCTTGTAACCTGGGAAGTTGCAACACAGACTTTTAAGAGAGTTGACATTAGAGCAAGGCCTTACTACAGCTGTGGTGATCTGATTTCCTTGGAAGCACTTTCGGAGTGACATAATGATACCCCAGACCTTCGTTTGGGCTCCCTCCCAAGCAGATCATTGCTGTTTTGTCACTTTAATAGACTACCAATTTTTTTAAAATATCACATTTAGAGTTCTGCACTTTAATCATTCCTAAAGATACACACATTGCTCACTGTAGTATTTGCTGGGGGAGCTGCTGCAACACAGTGCTGCAAACTAAGTGGCTTAACCAACAGTTGTAAAAGGCACAATATCCAAGGTCAAGGTGTCAAGAAGGATCTGTTCCGTGCCTCTCTCCTAGCTTCCGGTGACTTCCCAGCAGCTTTGAGAGTCCTTGGCTTCTTAGATATGTCACTAGTCTCCACCTTTGTCTTCGGGAAGCATTCTCCCTGTGTGCATGTTTGTCCCTGTCCACGTCTCCTCCTTAGAACAGCAGTCACATTGGATTAGGTACCCACCCGACTTCACTATGGCCTTATCTTAACTGATTATGTATGTGTTGACCCTCTGTCCAAATAAGATCACTTTCTGAGGAACTAGGGGCTAGGACTTCACCATATTAATTTGGGGAGACACAATTCAACACATCACTCACCACATCTTACTTTCATGGAGAAAATAGATTTTACGTCCAGTTCATCACTAAACCAGGCCAGACACCCTGTATGTGCCTGTTCTGAGTAATCAGGGGAACTGATAACCCTCCACAAAGATAGTGGTCATTCCTGGAAAAAGGTTAGAGCACACGTGCTGGTGAAGGAGGGCAGATATTGGCATGGGAACGGTAGTAATGGGGCTAGGTGATGGAAAGTCTTTTGAATATGAAGCTGAAGGTCAAATCTCGGCTGTGGCAATTCTTAAGAGAGTGGACAAAAAAAAATGTACTTTAATCTCGTAAACGCTTGTTGAGGAAGCCATCGGCCGTGATCAGCTTTTTAATGTTTAAATGTATGTATTTGTGTATTCATTACGTGTGTGTGGAGGAATATATGAAGGACTATGGATAAACAAAGGCATATAGGTACACACACATACACATTTATATGTAATTTCTTCTTCTTGAATGTGTATTTATCTGCAGTTGATATACTTTTATTCCTGGTGGAATTTGGTCATGTTAATTTTCTGTTTGCTGTGACAGATTGGCTGTCGTGAACTTGTGACATATAAATGTTTGACGACTGGTAGTATTTTTAGTTGTTTAAAATAAAAATTCCTGAACTATAGAGAGTTATATCATTTTAACAGCCTGTTGGAACTTAAATGGATTTGGGGCGGGGGTTGAGCAGATCGGTCAGACATGGTTAGAATTTTTCGGTTCGCTTTTGGTAGCCTCTAAACCTCCTTTCTGGATTGCAGGGAATGGTAAAGTAGCATCGTTCCCCCAACTATGATAGCACAGGGAGACCATTTAAAATATATATATAATTAAATAACCTTTTAATTTTAGAATAGTTTTAAGTTTACAGTGAAGTTACTGTAGTACAGTACAGCACAGAAAATAGAGTACAGAATATTCTGTACTCTAAAGGTGGTACAGAAAATTCCTGTATTCCTGTACCCAGGCTCCCCTGTTGTAACATCTTATATTACTGTGGTACCTTTGTCACAACCAGGGAACCAGCACTGGTGCATTACTAGGAACCAATTTACACTTTATTTAGATTTCACTGTTTTGTCCCTAAATCTCCTTTTTTCTATTTGAAGAACCAGTTACATTCAGTTGTCATGTCTCCTCTGGCTCCTCTGAGCTGTGACAGTTTTTCAGACTTTGTTCTCAGTGACCTTGACCATTCTGAGGTATATTTCAGACATTTTGGTAGAATATCCCTCAAGTTTGATTTGTCTGATGTAGTTCTCGTGGTTAGACTGGGACTGTGGGATTTTGAGAGGAAGATCCTGAAGATCATTGTCATTGCATCATATTGAGGGTACACGTTATCAACATGGCATCATTTATATTAATCTTGATCACTGAAGACATGTTAGCCAGCTTTTTCCACTGTAAAGTTACTGTTCCCCTCTCCACTCTTAAGAAGCAAATTACTAAGTGCAGCTGCATTCAAGGGAGTATGGGGAGTTAAACTCTTCACGCAGATACTCCCCAATTCTGGGGGGTGTGCAGAATATGAAAGGTAAGGCTTTTATTTTTGATTCACTGCATTATAACCAGTCTTTGCATATAAAATAAACATGCCCTGCCACTGTAGCCTGTATGATTTCTTTTCTGTTTACTGAAAGTTTATAGATGTTGCTTTTCTGTAATAGAAAGATTTTGCAGGGTGGTAAGGATTGCGGGGCTGCATTTTCTGACCTGCTCAGTTTGTGTCTAATTGGACATATATCTGATGTGGTCCCCTGTTCAGAACAGGATACCTCACAGCTAAAATGAGGTTCCTGGAATCACCAAGCAGTGAGAACTCCCAGAGGCCACAACTCTGCCCATTTGGGATTTCTGAGTAGGTAAGGATTTATATAGCCCATCTCAAAAATATTTTGTCCAGTTTGGTCTTTCAGAAATACTATGTCATTAAACATTTTTAAAATGAATGTGCTGCTATGATGTTTTCCTAATTAATAACAGCTTGTTACTTCCTTACCAGAGGCCTGGACTATAGAACTATTTGAGTATTGTTCTGTTGCTGTTATGTTTTGAATCTTTTCTCTGTTAGCTGTCATTTCTTGCTGCTATTAGGTTGTCTGCCCCCAGCAATTACTTTTCTCATCTGCTTTTTGTAACCATTTGTGAATTTAGAATTCAGACAACCAAATCTTTTAGTCAATACAGTCTGAGTTAGGATCTGGGAGCTGGAAGTCTGAGCAAGTGCATCCTTATGTAACTGCTCTGGAGTTTTATTTTGCAGAGGTTCTGGTTCCCACCTCTGGTCAAATGGTGAGATTGCTGAGTTGCATTACTGTTATTTCACATAGGCAAGTTGTATATAAACTGCTTTATACAGTATGCCCTAAACATGTTGTGAATGACAAAGAACCCATGAGTCACATGTATAAAAAAGAAAACATGTAGACTTTGAGCCAAGATGTAACATTTGCTGACAGTTTAAAATACATAGTCATAAATAAATGGTGATTATTTTTTATTAAAGTAGTATCCTAAATACACAAAAATCGGCCTTTCTGGCAATGCTTATATATATATAATGCCTGGTGCTTTGGAAAATGACCAAAACGGAGGCATAATATTTGCATTAAAAAATTAGGAAATGACAAGACTATGTAAGATACTTGGATATTTTAATCATACTTTATTTGAAAAATAGGAAAACCCTATACACAGTGTTAGTCTTACTTTCCTATGGCTTTCACATTCTAATACGAATTTAGTGTTTCATTATTTATGTTATATCAATACACATCTATAGAGTAAGTACCAGAGGGACATTAAAGTGCCGGAGTCCCTCATAACCAGCACATAGATCAAATAAAGTGCAAGCCGATTAGTATAGTGCGTCATTAACCACAAAAGATTTCTTGTAATGATTCCTTTCTCATGTGGTATTTATTTCACTGGTGTCTGCCGCGTGCACAGATGACAAGGCAGGGTGTATGACTGTGCTGGTGGCGAATACACCACCTTGTCTTTGGGCCATAGACTTCTCCAGAATATTGTTAATAATTGTCATCTGTGGGTGGATTGAAGGGGAGAAAGACAGGATAATTAAAGGGGAGATCTGAGGAATGATACTGGTTCATTCCAGATCAGAATGTATCCCTTACACATCTTTTTGTAATTTGTGGAGGTAGAAAGAAAATCACCATGAACTTTTATTTTATTTTGTTGTTGCAGTTTGGCCGGGGCCAGGTTTGAACCCTCCACCCTCAGGATATGGGGCTGGCACCCTCCTCACTGAGCCACGGGCACTGCCCCGCACCATGAACTTTTAAAAATCCAATGAAATTATGACTAGCGTGGTAGCTCATGCCTGTAATCCTAGTACTCTGGGAGGCCAAGGTGGGTGGATTGCTTGGGCTCACAAGTTCGAGACCAGCCTGAGCAAAAGCGAGACCCCTGTCTCTACTAAAATAGAAAACCTGAGGCAAGAGAATTGCTTGAGCCCAAGTTGGAGGTTGCTGTAAGCTGTGACTCTACCAAGGGCGACAGCTTGAGACTCTGTCTCAAAGAAAAAGAATTCAATGAAATTAAATTTTCATATTCATCTTGATGTTACTTGGTAGATCCATATTGGGCCCAAAATATTATAGGAGACCAACTACAGCAATTAATATACATTTTGGTAATCTAATACTCAATGTTTATCTTAATTCCTTGACTTTTTTATTTGGAGACAGGGTCTTGATCTTGCTCAGGTTGGTCTCAAACCCCTGAGTGGAAGCAATCAACCTGCCTTGGCCTCCCCGACTGCTGGGATTACAGGCGTGAGCCACCATGTGGGCCTTACTTGACTTTCTTGATTGTGATAAATGCGTTTTAAGAGTGGAGTCTTCAAAGTTAGGTTTCTTCCTCTGGAAGTACAGGCAGTTCATTTAACAGTGATAATGTGCTTGCATTTCATTTCATTGCATTTTTTGAACAGTACAAGTTATGCTTAAGAATAACATCTTAATATTTCTGTCGTGATGAAAGCAGCAGTTCTGGATTTGCTCTGGATTTGTTTCTATTTTTTTGTTGTTTAATTTTATGTTCCCTCATCTCTGCCACCAATTATTTTAAATTTTACTTCTTGTACTAGTAAGCAGTGCTCTCATCAAAGTTTAGTCTTTTTACCATTGTAACATTTGTTTCTGATTACAAAGGGAACTTTTTAAATAACATCCAGGAAATGTATTTAATTAACATTTGGAAAATATAAGGTATAAAGAAAAAAATTACCAACACTTTTAATTATATAACCACTGTTAATATTTTCAAATACTGTAGTTGTATTATAGTATAAACATAATTTTTCTTAGATGATGTTAATTTTTTTTTTTTCTTTTTTGAGACGGAGTCTCAAGCTGGGTAGAGTGCTGTGGCATAACAGCTTACAGCAACCTCAAACTCTTGGGCTTAAGTGAATCTCCTGCCTCAGCGTCCTAAGCAGCTGGGAGCACAGGCGCCCACCACAATGCCCGGCTATTTTGTTGTTGTTGTTGCAGTTGTCATTGTTGTTTTGGCTGGCCAGGCTGAGTTTGAACCCTCCATCCTCAGTGCACATGGCCGGGCACCCTACCCACTGAGCTACAGGCACCGCCCAAAGATACTAATTTTCTGAGAACATATATACATATGTGTTTTTTAATTAGCTGAAATTAAACAATTTCTGTATTGTTGGCCCTTAATTTTTTCAGCTTTTACTATTAAAAGCAGCTCAGAGGACATCTTTTGGGGTAATTTTTTTTTTCTTTGTAATTCAGATACTTTATTTTGCATAATAGTTGTAGAAATTCAATTACTGAGTCAAACAATAGGAATTTTTTCTTCCTTTAGTGACCTCCCCTGAAAATAAATGTCACTGTATAACAAGTGCTAAATCATTCTTTTTTCTTTTCTCTTCAGCTCACTACCCTGGGAAATCTTACACCTTCAAGTACGGTGTTTTTCTGCTGTGACATGCAGGAGAGGTTCAGACCAGCCATCAAGTATTTTGGGGATATTATTAGCGTGGGACAAAGATTGGTATGCTTCTGTATTTATTTTTTCCAGTTTGCTGAAGCATGATGTATATTTATATGTGCACATATATGTACATTGCTATTATTTTTGTGTTTGGTTATTTTTTTCAGTTGCAGGGGGCCCGGATTTTAGGAATTCCAGTTATTGTAACGGAGCAGTACCCTAAAGGTCTGGGAAGCACTGTTCAAGAAATTGATTTAACAGGTGTAAAACTGGTACTTCCAAAGACCAAGTTTTCAATGGTATTACCAGAAGTAGAAGCAGCATTAGCGGAGATTCCTGGAGTCAGGAGTGTTGTATTATTTGGAGTAGAAGTAAGTACCTGTTATTATGTTTTGAGCACGATGTCCTTTATAGAAAACTGGATATTTCCAGAATGTAACTTGGGATATAGAATGTCATGTAGGTGGTAATGATGATAAAAAACTTTCACTGTGCGTTAAATGTTCACTATTAGCGTGACACTGACCTGTGTGCTTTTTAGCTATTAACCACTACTTCTGGGACATATTTTTATGAAGGCATTATTTTTATGTCTTTTTTGTAGGATTTCATGTAGGTCATACATTTGTGTGAGTAAAACCTTAGAGGTCATACAGTTCATTTCCTTCTAATTTGAATTACATAAATATCTTTTTATAAGAAAAAAAAACCTAATGAATTTCTAATGCTGATTTTACTTAATATATTACTAGCTTTTAAATAACTTTTAAAGGAAAATTTTAGAAATTATGAACAAAATTATAAAAACAAATCAAAATAATATTTTGTTAATATAGTTATGATATTTTCAAAGTAGATTTTATACCTATAGGTTTTAAAAGTCGAAAGATACTATAGCCAGTGTAGATGGACATTAAATATTTCTGTAGTTTGAGTTCAGTAGTGGCAGTGTAGAGGAAGCCTGTTTGTATAAATATGTCATAGCAAATGCTTTTGCTGGTTCTGCACTTTTTTTTGCTTTTTCAACATAATTAGACTTTATGCTTAATCAAAATTATCTTTGGGCAGTCCTCCAAGGCTAATTTTAGTGAAGCGTCAGTTGATAATTTTCCAAAACACTCTAGTCTTGTGAAGATAAGGTTGACATGGCATTGAAATGTGCTTTGGTTGTAGATATAATTCATTTATTGTTGAAACGTGTTTTCTTTATTTTTTGTTGATGAATTGTTACAAGACTTACAAAGGTGTGATCTGCATAATACATTTGCTAGTGATATGAACTGGGTATTTTTTCTCGGTGTTGCAAGTTATTTTTAACTTGGCCTACCTTGACTACCAGGTGCCATGTCACGACTCAGTTTTCCTGCTATTCTGTTTGTCTGCACTGCTGCAGGCTCACTTTTCACGTGGAGCTCTTGCTGTGAATGCAGAAGTAAACCCAAATAAATGCAAGTGGCACCAAAACCATATGCTAGTAGCCAGCCATCTGAAAGTCATCCAGGTGACACGGAGAAAAATCTTTTAGCATTTCTCACTAAACTCTAAGAATGTAGTTAAGGGCCCTCTTATCAGAAGCATTGATATCAGTCGTGTCTGATTTTAGAAAGGAATAATCCAAAGCTAGCTAGTTAGAGGTCAAGCTAGATGTCGAGAAAGGCTCTTCGGTCTGTGGTGCTCACTCTGCTTTCTCACGCTGCGGCACCTTCGTAACACACTTCTGATTTGCTGTATTATCACATGTCCCTGTTACTTTCCTACCAGACTCACGTGTGCATCCAGCAAACTGCCCTGGAACTAGTTGGCCGAGGAGTAGAGGTCCATATCGTTGCTGATGCCACCTCCTCACGGAGCATGATGGACAGGATGTTTGCTCTTGAGGTAATTGTCTTGTTTGAAAATAGGTGATTTGCGGGCAGTGCCTGTGGCTCAGAGGAGTAGGGCGCCAGCCCCATATGCCGGAGGTGGCAGGTTCAAACCCAGCCCCGGCCAAAAACTGCAAAAAAGAAAAAAAGAAAATAGGTGATTTGCCAAGCTTGCCAAATACAGTAGAAGCCCCACAGTGGACCACTTCTTTAAGCTGATGTAATTTTTATAGCTCGCACACACACCACACGTCCATATCTAGATTTCCATTTGCCAGAAGTTCCTTTACGTCTTTCGTTGTAACTACTATAGTTTTATACACAGACTAAGAGATATTCCACAAAGCCTAACCTGAACTGTTAGGGGTTTGCACATTAAAAACAGCTCACCTGGGTTTAACTAAGCCAAGAGCTAGCTAAAAACTAGGGCAGAGTAGGGCTAAGCCTGGTTCAACCTCATAGAGTTGCCCCTCGGTATCCACAGATTCCACATCCATGGATTCAACCTATAGGGGTCAAAAATATTCAGGGGAAGAAAATCAAAATTAATATTACAACAATAAAAATAATATAAATAAAAAAGGTATAGTAAACATATTTACATAGCGTTTACTCTGTACTAGTATTATAAGTAATCTGGAGATGATGTTAAATGTGTAGAAGGCTGTGCATAGGTTATAGGTAACACTGTGCCATTTTATATCAGGGTCTTGAGCATCTGCAGATTTTGGTATCCTGGCAGTAGGGTAGGGGCGGGGGGTTCCTGGAACCAGTACCTCATGGATCCTGGGGCACAACTCTATTAGGTTTCTTCATACTTGAATTTCTGGGACGAGGAGGTGTGTCAGTGACCGTGGATGCCATTCACGTACGGTATTTCATGATGCTCTGACACCGCAGTGTCACAGGGTCCCGTGGAGTAGGGCAGTCAGTGCTGCTCCGTCTTGTGGCCTAACATCGGTCTGCCTGGAGAATTTCTGTTCCAAGACTGTTAAAAAGCAAACTTCCAAGTAATCCTGGGAAATGTTCATTCATTGTTGTGGATCTCTCCCTCCCCCCCGCCTCTCTCTGTCCCCCCCTCCCTCTTTCATATTTGATCTAATCCTATAATCATTTCAGAGTAATGTACATATAGAGTTAGTCTCAGAGTTCTTTAACTGTTTATTTTTTATTGAGAATGGGAAGTAATAGGTTTTTGGATTTTTATTTTTGGAGATCCTCCAGCGTTCGTGCACGAGCTGGCCTGTGAACTGCTTTCTCTGCAGGATGGCTAAACCATCTCTTCAGCCTGCAGATTCTCCAGGGTGGTGAGGTGGTGCTGGTGAGAAAGGGAGGGGCTGTCAGAGGAGAGAAAGGGGACGGTAAAGGGCAGTGGGATGGCTGACCAGAAACAGGCAGGAGCTGGCGGCAGCAGTTGTTTCAAGGCCCTGGTTAGCCGTCCCTTTGTCATTATTCCTGAAGCAGTGAAGCAGTGAGTCTTACGTGCTATATTGGGATTACAGGTAGAAATAGTTTTACTTATTTTGTTAAATTATTTTCAAGTTGATTTAGACTATTGGATTCTCTGGTCTCTAGTACTCAGTCTCAGCAAAGATCCTTAAGCCATGCTCACAGTCATGAGTTAACCAACTTCCACTTTTCAGGTTTCCTCTGTGACCTGAATGTAAACACGTCTGCTGTCAGACCCTCACCACCTCAGCAAGCAGCTTTGTCATCTGTGGATAAACCTTTATTATAATGCTGAGGTCCGAAACTTTGGAAGTAAAAAACATGCAAACAAAATCTAAAACCTTTCTTGCATGTAAAGACATTTCAAGGGCTCTTCTCCCTATGTTCATATAAGTTGTTAGACATGTCTTTATTATGGCATTTAACACAGAGAATTTTGATTACTGGCAATTCTGTCTTCCGACAGGACTCATATTAGAAACAAGAGTTAGCTAGTTACTATCCAGTCTTGTTTTTTGAGAGGCAGTCTATAATTGCAAGGATTGGGAGTCCAGGTAGTCAGGGGGTAATATGGGTTTGAATGCAGGGTCTGGGGTTTGTAAACGTTTTATGTTACCCCTATACTTCATATTTCTCATTAGTGAAATGGATGCATTAAAAACAATAATATGATAAGAGTTTTATGGGAATGAAGTCAGATAATGTATTGATGGCAATTAGTATAGTGCCCAACACAGTAAATGAAAAGCTAGCTGCTGCTTTTTTTTTTTATTGTTATGATTTATTGTCTTTGTGAGATTAGTCTTACCAGAACTGTATCAGCATGTATCTTCCAAGACCCAAAAGAGACCGTTCCTGACATCTGAAAGGGAAGGAAAAAGCCTGTCTTCTGGGGTAGATTTAGAAGGGTCTGGAGCAGCCAGCCTGACCTGAGGTTGAAAGGAAAAAACTATCCTAGATGAGATCAGGTGGTGATGGGGAGAACCCTCCAGATTACAGATTTTTCATCTTAATCTTTTTTTGATATGGAGGTGATTTAATTTTCTCTAAATCTGGGGTGGGAGAACGTTAAGTTTTAACTATGAAAGTTAAAATAGCATGGTGGTAATCACCCCTCTACCGTATGCCTTTAGAACATGACAGTTTCATTCCAGAGACTATCCATCTGGCCTGTTAAGATTATTTATGCTGATAAGATTTATGGTTAGCATTATTGAAACTTCACTCTGCCGGGCTCTGAGGCATGAGCTTCATTCAATGAATGTTTTCTGAGCAATTGTCCTCCGAAAGGCATTGTGTCTTTCAACTAATAATTGTACAGTAAATGCAGAATAATGTAGAATCAAACTCTTTCTTGAACTTGATGTCCTTTTGCTTCTGGGGAGTTTTTAGTAGCCCTTGGAAATGTAATGGGTTTAGTCTCCCTCCCTCCCCCTGAGGCTTTTATGGCTTTATGCACTTGCATTTTTAGGTTTGTAGGTCGGAGCAACCGTTCTTTTCCTTTGGCCTAGTTGGACTACTTTTGAGTGTGAGGGAAGAACTTCAAAAGCTGAACGTACATGTAGCCACTGTGTTAAATGGCTGGCATTTCTTTTGCCCCCATTTAAGCCAGGAGAGAAAGTGGGTTTGGGAGTAGTATGGTCAGGGTGGTGGGTAGGAACCTGCCAGGTATATCTGGAAAGCTGCTGTTCTCTGCTCAGGCACCCTTTCCAGGCACTGTAGGAAGGTCTAACCAGATCTAAAACCTTTGTTATTTTGCTCAGTCACTCCTGCTCCTAATGCAAATTCCTGGTTAGATTATTTTAAAACCCAATCAGGATTAGCTACATCTCAATCTTGAACTATGTAGTATTTTATAGGTATCACTTCACTAAAACTTATTTCTGTATCACGGCATCCCACCCTGCCTCTGCCATGCCGATCCAGCTCAGCTTGTGGGGATAGAATGGACCAGGGTTGGCTCAGTAGAGCACTAGGGAAGGCTGGACTGGTGGACAAGCTTCTCCCAGGGTCACTAGTTTTTTTTTTTTTTCTCAGATCTTGGAACAGATTTCATTGCCTCCTGCCTCACTAAGGAGCTAGAAAGATAAGTGAGAACTGACCTTTGTTGGCAGGTTGGAGCATATGGCTAAAGCACTTTCACAGACATTGAAGATCTGGGATTCAGTAGTTGGAAGTCACTTGAGTTAACAGTGTGCAGGAAGGAGGGCAGGGCCTGCAGCCAGCTGGGGAGGGAGAGCTGGGCTTGAAGGGCTGGATGTTCCTACGGTTCTCACACACCTGGACTGCACCTGTCTTACATTTATTCTCTGCCTTTCATTGTGAAGCACATGTGTGATCTTTTGACATTTTAAAGGGTTTAATATGATAGCTGACTAAAAGGCAAGGAGGCGGACATTACAATTTCAAGAAGTCTTAACAAAAACTCTGGCATAACTCACCCTAGTAAGTTATTGTCCAAATAGCCGTGTCCTCTGCCTTTCACACAACTCCCTGTGATTTCTCCACTTCTAGAGAGTTCTGGTTAGCAGTTGTGCACTCTTTTCTGTACTGGTTGTTGAAGCGAGGTACAGGTTTGCTTTCTGATAATGAGTTAGGTTTATAGTCCCCTCTGTGTCCACAGGGATAAAAAGAAAGAGTCTGCCAATGGGAAGGTTGGGCTTGCTGACCTCCGGCCGTCTGAAGGGAGGTTTGTTTCCACCGGGTAGGGATGTCCTGGCTATGCAGGTGTTTCTGGAGTTGTCCCTCTGACTTGCTCAGAATGATTTCTAACCACTTCCTCTTTCATAGTTCTTGTGATGGATGTTTTTGACATAACAGTTTGCATGTTTTTCCCCTCTGATAACAAATATATCCAGGGAATGAATCTCTGCTGTAGAATTCTCTTCTCCTTCCCTCCCTTCCCACTCTTCTCACGCTTTCTGTTCTTTGCCCTCTTCCTTCCCTTCCCCTTGCCTTTCTCCCTCTCTTCCCCTCCTGGAGGTTTCTATCTTTAGTTATCGTAGCTCCACTGGAGCAATGTGGCTAGGACATTCTTTGACCTGTCAGTGAAACTTTGCACAGCCTTGAATTTTATGCTCTTGTTTGGTGATTCTGAACAGTTTCAGATAGCGACAGTGGTAGTCAGGGGAATTCTTATAAAAAGGACTCGATGTGCTCTAGGTCAGATGTTGGGGAGCGGAAAGAAATTAAGAATTATTTTAATTCTTACAGTAGTTTTAATGCCATTAAAAACTTTAGTTATATAAAACTGGATAATGGGCTCGGCGCCTGTGGCTCAACGGGCTAAGGTGCCACCCACGTATAACTGAGCTGGCGGGTTTGAATCCAGCCCAGGCCTGCCAAACAACAATGAGAGCTGCAACCAAAAAATGGCCAGGCATTGTGGTGGGCGCCTGTGGTCCCAGCTGCTTAGGAGGCGGAGGCAGGAGACTCGCTTGAGCCCAGGAATAGGAGGTTGCTGTGAACTGTGATGCCACAGCACTCTATCCAGGGCGACAGCTTGAGGCTCTGTCTCAAAAAAAAAAAAAAAAAAAAAAAAAAAACTGGATAATGAATTACTAATGAAATATTGTGAACAGCTACAATTATATTCACAACACAGCTAATGGAGCTTTAGAAGTATTACCCTGCCCCATATTTATAAATAAATAGCTACTAAGTGCCAGGAATGCCAGGCATAAATATACAATACCAAATACAAATAAATGTACAAGTATCAATATACATCATGATCTCATGTCTCAGCTAAGCTATGGAGGGGGGAAATGTGGTCAGAGGCACCTTTTTAACTCAGTATTAGAAATAAAAGAGTTTAAGAAATTTAGGAGTAAGTCAAATAGCTGCCCTCATTTGAGGGAATGAATGGGTGAAAGGTGAAGCACAGATCTGCAAGTGGTGTTTGGGACGTAGCATCAATTAAAAGTATCTAGATATTTAGTGATTTCCTCTAGCTCGGTCCTCTCTCATGCTTTAGTTGTTAGCCTTGATAATTCTCTTGCTTCTGCACATACAGGTCAAATGTTGACCATCTGTTTCCTTTTTACTTGTTTCTAGTCCAGTTTACTAATATTGGGGTTTTCTGGCCGGGGCTGGGTTTGAACCCGCCACCTCTGGCATATGAGGCTGGCGCCCTACTCTTTGAGCCACAGGCGCTGCCCCAGTTTACTAATATTGAGAATGATCATATTAAACTTGTGTGGCTCATTTTGAAATGTGCCCACATCGCTAAATGGTTGGGGACTGTGGTTTCAGTAGAGGACACTAATTCCTGTGTCTCAGCTTCCTGTTGCTGTTTTAAAATAGTGTTTGCTCTCGAGCTTACTTCTTGATTTGTCTTTACTCTTTTTTTTTTGAAGCGTCTTGCCCGAACTGGGATCATAGTGACCACAAGCGAGGCTGTCCTGCTGCAGCTGGTGGCTGACAAAGACCATCCAAAATTCAAGGAAATTCAGAATCTAATTAAGGCGAGTGCTCCAGAGTCCGGTCTGCTTTCCAAAGTATAGGACGTTGGAAGGACTGGTGTGCTACGCACTGTGAGGTGAGGGCCTGTAAGCCCACACAAGCTCTTATCTCTACTAGAATTAAAATGTTAAGTCAAAAATGGCTCCTTTTTTGCACCTCTTAGTGAAACTTAACTGCCTAGACCGTGCGAGTACCAGCATTTAGTTACAAATGTCAAAGGCTTCAGGTGCTGCTTACCTTCTTAATGTGCTTTTATTTATTTAAAAAAAAAAAAAAATTACAATGAAGGTGCCTGTTCTATCTATAGTGTATACACCGCTCGTTACTTTCAGAAGTGCATACTATTGTGAAGTTTTCTTAAATTGGGCACTTTAAAGAAAAAAGTACCAATAATGATTTGGCTTTTGTATCATTGTAAGATGTATATTATAATGTAAATGTGGAGTTAGTGCTTTTAGCAGGGGTGTCCAACTTTTTTTTTTAATCTTTGCGGTACATTGGAAAAAGCAGCATTGTGTTAAATACACAAACACTAACAAAAGCTGACGAGCAACGAAAAAGGCCCACTACAGATCAGCAAAAGTCTCCAAAATCAGCATGTGGGCCAACAGGTTACCTGCTTTATAGATTGATTAAAATAGGATTGTTATGTGTGAATTTAAAAAGAGGGCTCTGGATGGTGTCACCCAGTTCCTTCAGTGGGACTTAACCATTGTTGACTTACTGCGTGAGTTACATTAATCTAACTATACCAGATTATGTTGAATAATTTTACATCTTTCTTGATTATACTGATTTTCTTGTTCTAGTCACCATCACCAATTCTCTGTTAAAATGTTCTCTTTTTTAGCTGAATCTTTTGCCTAGGGAAAGACTCATTGGGCCATTGCTTATTTTATATTTAAAAACAGATGGAAGGATTTGCAGTGTCATCTAATTGTGGGGGACTGTGTTAGCATCTTTGAAGTATAACTTTAGTAGAGTATCATTACAACCATCGAGAATGCATCTTCTATTATGCACCAGATTTAGAAAAAGATAAAGGCTGGATAATATCTAGTTCTACGATGTCCATATTCTGTTTCATGTCTTTTTCCAACTACCCTCCAAATATTTTTAATGCAAAAAGGTATCAGTAATGACTTGGTAGTTTTAAATTTGTGATCATTGTTACCCTTTAATAAATTTATTTTCATTAAAAACTTACTAGAAGGTTTTACACTTTTTTTTAATATTATGTGAAATGTGGAACATTGCTGTCTTTTATATTAAAGTAATTAAAGAGAATGTATTCAGTGAATGAAATTATTCCATCTCCCACAAGATGGCTTTATGAGTATAATTCCAGGGATTCTAATGTTTCTTTAAAGTAATATAATTTTGACATTTATAATCTTTCAACTCATGAGAATTGTCAAAGAAGGAAAATCCTTTGCAGGTGGAGACAGATTTTACTGAGGGGCGAAGAGCTTTCTTAATTACTTAAGAGCAGTAGATTTTTTTTTTCTTTTGTTAATGGTAGCAAATGGCAACCTAGCATTCTTACTGAATATTTCTTCAGACATTTTTTGGGGGTCAAAAAAGAATCAAATATTTCTCTACATTCTAAAATGGTTTTTAATAAATTTAACCTAATGCTTCAGCTCCTTAAACTTTAATATGATTGCAGATGATCTGGGGATCTTGCTAAAATGTTGATTCTGACACGGTAGGTCTACAGTGGAACCTGGCGTGACATTTTGCCCAAAACGGACAGTTTCTGCTAGTACCCCTCAGAAGGGACTGTACTTGAAGGAGCAAGACAGTAATTCATTAACAACTGTTATGCTCCCCTACACCCAGGCCTTTTGTTTCTGAGATGCCACCATGATGAAACCAACTCTGTGACCCTGGATCCCTTTCCTATGGTTTCTATAATAAACAGCCACAAACTTAGTGCCTTAAAACAACACAAATATGTTACTTATAGTTCTGTAGGTTATATCCCTGGCTGAAAGTAACCCTAGGTGTGACCAGGGCTCCGATCTTTTCCTGCAGGCTGTAGTGCGGGATCCCTGTCCTGCTGTTCCAGACATCAGCGTCCACCCACGTGTTTTGGCTATTGTGGCTTGATTCCTCCCAGTTCTGAGCCAGCAAGGACAGATCTGGTCTTTCTTATGTCACATGTGTCTGACTCATTCTTCTACCTCCCTCTTCTTGGCGAGAGCTCATGTGATTTAAGGCTAACTGATCAGCCAACCTTATTTCATCATTGACTTTAATTCCCTTTTGCATGTAACAACATATACACATGTTTGGGGGATTGGCCGATGAACATCTTTGGGGGCCATTCTGCATCATGCCGACACCACGATGTGATTTGATACATTTTTTTTCCTCTGTCATTTACCATATTTCCGTCTTTCCCACTAGATTATGAGCTCTTGGAAAGCAGGGACTCTGCATTATCTAAACTCATTCTGGGAACATTTTTGAGAACCTGCTAAGTTCTAAACAGTGTGCTGTGTCGAGGATAAGAAGATGACCCTTGGAAACTTACAGTGTGGCACAAAATCAGACACTTCATAACCTCTTGGTAAATCTGAATTGAGTTATGTCAAAGGTTCAAGAATGCCAACAAAAGCACTAGAATTCAGACTAGTGTAATTGTGAGTCCTGCCTTCTCTCCTTTTTCTTGTTCATCATGCCAAACAAGGTGACAAGGCTTTCTTGTTACGGAAAACTGAATTGATTTTAATACATTAGGCGTTGGAAGCATCTGTAACTTTGTAGTATACTGACATGCTATTCATTGTTGTAAATAATCATAAGCAAAAGAATAGATCAGGGTTTTGAATTGCAAGGGGGAAAAAGGAGTAGGATATAAAGCTGTGATTTTCAAGGGGTGTGCTGTGAAAATTTTTAAAGATCATTAATTAAGTTATGTTTGAAAGAGGTTCAAAGCACAGCATATTCTTTTTTTAACTTTTTTTTTTTTAATCAACATAATTTAAGTGTGGTGTGGAAGTTTAACTATGGGTTCAAGTGTGCCATGAGATGTTTAAAAAGTTTGAAAAACACTGATCTAGAGCAAGCACTTCTTGAAATGCTAAAACATCTATAGAAGCTAACTCTAAAATGAGAAGTGATAATTGACTTCAGGGAACCTAACACTCTGTTAGGTCCATTGACATTTCTGTATTTAGGTGGAATGTTTTCCCTTTTTAAAAGTTTCTATTTGAGTCAAGAGGACATTAGAGCTTCGTCTCAGCTCCAAAATTTAAAAAGGGTTTCATTTTACAGATGTGACTAGTGAGGCCAAGAGAGAAATGACTTTTCCAAAGTTGCACAGCAGGATGAGAACTGAGATAACTCTTGCCTGGTACTCCCTTACATTAATCTATAGTGCTAAGGATTACCAGCAGGAAAGCATGCAGAACAATGAAAGGGTGCAGAAAAGGAGATATTTTATAGTCTCTAGAACAGAACACCGTTTTGATTAGCAACACCAGTAGGATAGTCTCCTAGTGCCGATAATTTTCCTTGGTTGTAACCTTTAGTCTTATTTCTTCTCAATGGTTTTCTCTAAAGCACATTTCCTAACTAATTTGGGGGAAATGTCTGACGGTCTGAAAATTGTCATTTTCATCAGCAACTGCAAATCAATTTTCCCACATCATTAAATTGATCAGTGCTTCCTTAATCTTGCTTGGGGCCTTCTTGGACTTGGATTAAAAATATTTTGAAATACACTAAGGCTACCATGTCTACATCAGTTACTTAAATGAGATACATCAATTAGATAATTGAATAAATGTTTTAAATACTTAAAATTGTTTTTTTAGAATTCATGTTGCTCTCCTTTATCTTTTTAAGTTGTTCCCTAGGTTTTACTTATATTGCTTGAACAATAGACTATCTTATTAAGAAACTTTAGAAGATAGTATATTTAAAGTTGCTAAGCGAGCAGATCATAAATGTTCTTACCATGCACAAAAGTAACTGAGATGTGGAAATACTAATTGGCTTCACTGTGGTATTTTGCAATCATATATCAAAACAGCACACACCTTAACTATATACAGGATTTATTTGACAATTAGCTCTCGATCAAGCTGGAAAAATATGCAAGATGGCATTTATATGCTTAAAAATATTTTTCTACTTGCAGCATGTAAATAACCTATTATCTTTATTAAAGAGAATACAGTCCTGACTTGCTTGCCGTAGGAAAAAGAAGTCTGAAATGGCCCCCAAGATTCCACCTGTCTGGCCTACACACTTCCCAGTTCTGTAATCAAACACTAATCTAGGTACTGAGGTACCGCTGTGAAGAGTCTTGCTTCAGTAATTAAGGTCTCAAAGCAGTTTGCTGTAATCAGTTTACCTCTATTCAGGTGAGCACTTCAAAGGGCAGTCTTACCAGCTAAGGAGATTCTCAGTGTCAGAGCATCAGGTGGCAGCATTGGGCGTCTCCCCTGCTGACTTTTAAGATGGAAGATGTGAACACGTGGGTATCTGGGAGCCAAAAGCAGCCCCTGCTGACAGCAAGAAAATAGAGAGCTGAGCTGTCCAACCATAAAAACTTCATTCAGCAAACATCCTGGAGGAGCTTAGAAGAAGATTCATCCTTGGGGCCACCAGATGGGAATGAAGTCCAGCTGACATGTTGATTTCCACTTGGTAAGACCCTGAGTAAAACATAACAGCCATACCGTGCCTGGACTTCAGATTTACAGAACTTTGGAGTAATAAATTTGTGTTTTAAGCTGGTAAATTTGTGGTCGTTTGCTACATAGCAATAGAAAACAAGTACTTTTTTATTTAACTTAAGAAAATGTTTACTTGGAGAGAGCAGTCTTTTTAAACGCACATGACTTCAGGTGGATTTTATTAGGTCTCAGTGTTTGTAATGAAATTGTTCCCCAAATAAAGCACTGTTTTGGAAATTAGATAGGCTTTGCTAGAAAACTGGACTTATTCTTTCTTCTTTAGAAAAAAATTAATAGCATTTTTTTGAGAAAACAAGAGTTTTCTTCTGTGTTTTGAAAAGCAAGGGTTTCCTACCCCCGCCCCTCTATCTTTATTCTTTCTCCCTAGAAGAAACCCCTCTTAACAGGATGGTTTTCTCCCTCTGCTGTTGACTTCCACAACTGAAAAATAAATGTGCGTACATAAGACTTCATTTAAAGTTTTAGATAATCTCACCTAGTTGTTTCCTGTGAAAGATGGAGATTTCAGCTTACTTACATTATGTCCTGTGTCTCCATGGCTTCTCCCTCCATCATTGTTAATGCAGTGTGGCTATTTCTGTTACTTGGCAGAATCTGTCTTATTCTGGACGTGGACATCTTTATGGGCCATTAATCTGCCTTCCTCAGATAAAAACTGAGGTCTAGGGTGGCGCCTGTAGCTCAAGTGGCTAAGGTGCCAGCCACATACACCAGAGCTAGTAGGTTGGAATCTAGCCCGGGCCTGCCAAACAATGACAATTGCAACCAAAAAATAGCCCTGGTGGTGTGGTGGGCACCTGTAGTCCCAGCTACTTGAGAGGCTGAGGCAAGAGAATCACTTAAACCCAGAGTTGAGGAGTTTGAGTTTGCTGTGAGCTGTGATGCCACAGCACTACCCAGGGCAATAGCTTGAGGCTCTAGCTCAAAAAAATGGAGGTCTACCTAGAGGTTTGTGTCCCAAGCTGAGCTCCTCACTGTGGGCTTTCAGGTCTGGGCTCCACACTCCTTCATTCATTAAGCCCCAGGTTTAAAGAGAGAAAAGTTACAGTCCAAGTGATAAGAGGCTCCAGAGCAAGACAGAGCAGAAACCTTCCTTCAAGAGGAGTATATTGGTATCTGAGGTGTGCAAAATCAAACTTATATCATTGAACTTCACTTTCTAGCCCTGCATTTCCATTGATGGTACAAAACCTGGCCAAACATAATCACTTCAGGATTTGTTTGTTTCTTTGGGGGAAAGAACTTTGTTATTCAGAGACTTCTGACTGACATTCTGCTGACCGGCCCTTGGTCTTTGGCTTTTCCGGGTATGCAGCCTGGTGGGTCCCTGTGCCGGTTACAGCTCCATCATGTTGCTTGGGTAGTGTCTCCCCTTTGGCCCCTCATCTCTGTGCCTCCCCAGCTCACCACAGAACCTTCCTAGGGCCTCTAGCCTTTTCTCACGTTTATTCAAACTGAGGACCTTGGGAAGATTTGGAATTCCTCCTCAACCAACTTGGAGCTGAGGGAGATAGGGCAGGGCATGGAAAGGGCAGGAGTGCTGGGAAGGGTGCCCTGGGCTCTGGGCTAGGCCATCTTTTCCAAGGGACTTCAGTGAGAGCTGAAGCATGAATCTTACGATTTCTTAAGCTCCCCGACAGCTTAAATTTTCCCAGTTGTTCATTAGAAATGGCCAGTTAAGTTTCAATAGAAAAAAAATAAAACAGTAAAACTTAAAGAGATTTATTGCAAGGAATTGACCTATCCAACTCTGGGAGCTGGCTAGGCAAGGCTGAATTTGTAAGGTGGGCACTAGGAAGGGCAGGATGGGACACTTTTTTAGGCATTGGGGGGGAGGGTCCGTATTTGGAATTTCTTCTAGGAAATATAACCTCAGTTCTGCCGGTAAGAACTCCCAACTGACTAAATCAGACCCACCCAGATTATGAGAGAGAATTACCGCTACTTAAGAGTCAACTGATTATGAACTGTAATCACTTCCATAATATATCTACCTGCACAATAACACTTAGTGTTTGAATACCTGGGGACTTAGAGCCTAGCCAAGTTGACACACAAAGCTGACTCTTTAAGGAAGTATTTATTATTCAATAGCAATCTCTGCCTGGGAGTTTAGAATAAGACATTGTCTCAGTCTGTTGAGGCTGCTACAACAAAATACCATGAACTTGGTGGTTTATAAACAACAGAAATTTATTTCTCAGTTTTGAAGTCTGAGAAGCCTAAGATCCAGGGCAAGGTGCTGGCAGATTGCTCACCATCTCCTGAGAGCTCAAGTTCTGGTTCACAGACACTGCCTGTTTCTCACATGGTGGAAGGGACTAGGTGGCTTTCCAGGGCACTTTCGAAAGGACATCCTTGTCATCTGATTATTCCCCAAAGTCTCCCATCAACATGAATTCAACATATGCATATGGGGCAGGAGAACACACAGATACTCAAACCACACCAAATATTTTGATGGAGAACAGTTTCTCTCCCTTAATTCATTTTCTCCTTTTTGAATCTTTGTAGCCTCTTCTAAGGTGGTAACATCCACCTTCATAGTAAATAGTAAACTTCCTTACATACAGTATTTGCTTTCTGATTATGATGGATCCTGCAGCATCTGCCCTCCTCCCCTTACCTATTGGCTGATTCTGTTATCTATTGCTGTGGAACAGATTATTGTGAAACCTAGTGGGTTAAAACAAGAGTTTACAGAACATGATTTCGTGAGGCACGTGACATTGACTCAGGTAACTTGATGGTGTTCTGCTAGTGTTCTGCTGGTCATGGTGGATTTGTGGGGTCATAGTTGGCTCAGGTAACTTGATGGTGTTCAGCTGGTCGTGGGTGGGTCTGTAGGGTCACAGCTGGCTTTACCTACATGCCTGATGCCTTGGAAGGGCTGGCTGGAAGGCTGGGCTCAACAGGTTTCCCCTCTTTCTCCATATAGTCTTATGGCTTTCTACATGGTCTGTCCTGCAGGGGAGTTGGCCTTTATTATGGTGGCTCAGGAGACCACAGCAGAAGCTGCCAGTCCTCTTAAAGACAAGGCCTGGAGCTGGCAGGGTGTCATCTCCCCTGTGCTCCAGTGGTCACAGCAGCCTTAGGCTTGCCCAGATTCAAAGGAAGGGTCAAAGTCCCTGTTTTTTTTAATGTGAATTTGCAGCTCTCTGTAATTCTCCATAATAACCTTTACTGTAGTATCTTTCTCCCATTCATATTATCCAAGGTGCATTCCAACCTCTTGCTGTTCCTTGAACATCTTAGACACCCCTCCCTCAGGACTTTGGCCTTCACTGTACTCTCTGCCTGGCCCTATCTTCTGCCAGATATCCACATGCTCACCGCTTTCATATTTTGATTCAAATGTCAACTTCAGTTGATATTCTGACAACCCTATTTAAACTTATAGTCCTTTCCACCACTACATACGTAATCCATACCCTTTTGTTTTTTGAATAAGGAAGAAGGGGAGGAAAGATTACTTTTACCTAATGACTTGTCTTAAGTAATAGGAAGATGATATTTCTGACTCTTCACCAGCAATACACTGAATTGCATTTTTCCCCTAGTGATATTAGGTTTTTAGGATTCAGATTTGTTAAATAAAGCCATACATTCTTAGTTCTCTGAGAGCCAAGCATATGCAATCATTGTAAGACCATCTACCATGTTATTAATACTGAGGGAATCATTATCATAAAGAAAAGCCAAACAGATTGACTCCTGAATGCAATAACATTGTTATTCTGATGCTTTCATCATAGTATTCTCTAAAAAGGAAGAAAAGGAAGAAGGAAACAACCTCAGGCAGGGTGAGACAGCATGTTGCCTTCTGTATCCTCAAGTCCAGCCTTTTGACTGAATTGAAATTTTACAAAGCAAATGCTTTAAATGAAGGGATTTGTTCTGTGAAGTTTGGATTCAGTTGAGGGTCTGTCCTGGGGGATCTGGAGGGCCACATGTGGCCTTGAGTCTGCAGGTTCCCCACCCTGACTGACCCCTATTTTGTTTCCCGAAAAGTTGGGTAGAGAGGAAAGTGTATCTTGCCTTGCAAAAAATAGTAAACAAGAGAACACACCTCTCATATCGAAAGCTTCATTTCCTGATATAATTGTTAGTTGCACAATACATTTTACTGCTCAGCTCTGAAGTTGCTTGACTTCAAATTTGTTCATTGTTCTTGCAGCTGCTTCCTTGTTTAAATGTTCCTCCCACTTCAGACAGTAAATGCAAGAAATGAGGTGCTGTATCTCAGAACCTATAGTTAATACACAAGTACTTGTTAATGTATGTCCAATACATGTACTTTTGAATTGGACTTCTGGAAGGTTCACATTGTGCTTTTAATATAGCCTGTTTGGCAGCCTGCAACTAAAACTATGGAATGCTTTATAAGTTAAAATGTTAGAAATGTGGGTATTTTTCCAAGAAATTAAGATCCTAAAAATAAGACATGAAACATATGAACAACACAAGTATAAATTGTTAGTCACTATCCAAATTTTAGCATCTCTTTTTTAAATGTATTATTTGAATGCCAGTAAGTACTTTATCCTTTTGGAGAGCTGACAAAACAAATACCCTGTGTCCTGTAATATCAGCATTGTATTCATCAGTTTATTCCTGTACAGAATGTACTGTACTGAATACTGTAGGAAATTATAACACAAATGGTAAGTATTTGCATATCTAAACAAATAAACATAAATATGGCAGGAAAGATATTAATAAAACATGGTACATCTGTACAGGGGACTCCATTATAATATTGGACCACAGTTCTATGTGGCTGTTTTTCAGCATAATGTCATTATGTGCTGTGTGATTACATGTCTGCACATATATACATCTATCTTTTCAAATAACAAAAAGGCTGGGGTTGATTAGGCAGTTGGCAGAGAAGCCAAGGAACATTGAACATTATTACTCATTGAGGATTTCCCTGGTCAGTCTAGAGAAAGACCCAACGCTGGTATGATGCATTTGTAACCAAAGGCGATGAAATGACAGACCTTAAAAGCTTTGACCCTTGGGGCAAATTTCTTACATACAAGATGAAGAGATTAGGTTCATCAAGCCTAAGATTCATTGCAATTCTAAATTCTATGCTTCAAATAATTAAACTGAAAAAAATTTTAACATTTTCATGCTAATCATATGAGGAATTGTTCACTAGATATTTATTATTAAGTATATGTCAGATACCTAAGTCCTTTAAATGTGTCAGCTCCATAATCCTCATAACTCCATGATGAAGAACAAAATGAGTAAGTTGCCCAGTGTTGTCCTCCAGGTTGGAAGTGGAGAGGCTGAAACTTTAACTTGCTCATTAACCTGGCATTCGGGTACTATGCCTGTAACAGTTACGCTACACTTCCTCTTGCCGTCTCGCCAGCTAGACCCTGGGCCTGTGAGAGGGTCATGATGATGGTAAAGGAAGCCTGGGTGGCAGACTGGGAGCTCTTTGGAATACCCACAGTTTTTCTTGATATATAGATGCCCTCTACAATTTCAGAGATGCTATAAATAGCTTGATTTTTATTTCAATACTTGCATTTTACATTAAACAATTTTTTTAGCTCATTGAAAAACCTACAAGTTCCATGGAATGCCAACTATCTTGGTTTGTTTTAAATTTCCTTTAAACCTTCATTAAATTGCTTTATATTTGCATTTGAAAATGCAATTTTCTCAGCCAGAAACTTTTTTGTCAACTCACTCAACTTACGTATTCAGACCTTTCAGAAATAGCTTATCCATTATGAATAGTCACTGACTTTGACAAATTCTGCATATTTTATTATTGCTTATGAAATAACTACGTATCTAAAACAAAATCTTTAACTCTTCTTAGTATCTGAATATATTAGTTAGCCTTAATTTCAGTAAAATATGAATTCAGTAGCAAATCATTATGACCAAATTAGCATAAAACGTGTTAAAATTCAGAGTAATAGGAACATACCCTATAGCCTTTGTTTTCTTTTCATATTGGCCAATCTAATATGTTCTGAGTAATTATAATCAAATCAGTTGCTATAATAATACTAACCATGAATTTTCAAGCTAAAATCCAGCAGTGTGAGGATTTGATTTTACTCTAATTACAAGCTAATAAATTAGCCCATTACTGTTTCAAGGATGTTGGCATAGATGCAAGATTCCTGGGTCAGAAAAAGAACATTATTACTCCTGGCACTTCAAGCAGCATAAGCATCGTGCATTTGCACTGATGTCCCTTGCCCCCAAGTCCCATGGTGGGGAGGCAATGTGGCAGATGTATGTTATGCATGCTGTGAGTTTACACTGAGCTTTTGTGGCAAGCTTTGTCCCAAAGGAGACCTTACTTCACCTCTGAAGATTACCAGCCACATCACAACAAAAGGCCCGATGAAAGAGTATTCAGGACCTTGAAGTTTTGCACACCTAGCAGACATGGAAGAGCCCAATGAAGACTATCTCTCAACAGACAGGGTGTATGGTAGTGGAAAGGGCAGGGTCTGTGACAGGCTTCTGCTTCTTGTTCTAGCTCTCTCTAGTAAGTAGCCTTTGAAAGGTCTTTCTGAGCTATCTCTAAGCTCTTGCAGTCAATAAGTAGAGTTGGATTCAATGACAAAAGATATCCACCCTTTTGTCTAAAGACAGTGTTATATTCTCTGGAAACCTTCACATAAGACTTGCAGCTTGCCTAGGGCTAAACATTGGGGTGCAGAGAATTTTCACACAAACTGAGCCACATACACACAATATGGTTGACTGCTCTTATGTTAAATGAATTCTTAGAAAATGAATTATTTTTTCAATGAAGGATATCGTTATGATTTTAAGAGAAACATATTTTAGAAAATGCAAATACAATCATAAGTGCATGTCTCAGAAAAGTTACCTCATTTTTTTTTTTAATAACCATAGCAAAAATCCAATGAGTCATCAAGGCATGAGGGTATTGTGAGTATTTTGAAAATTATCTTTTTGGAATGTTTAGACTAGAGATAGTTTAGATTGGCTGCACAATTTAAGATTTTTTTCTTTTTCATGAATGGAAGCTCATCACTTATTTCTGAAGCACGTTTTATACATTTTTTGATATTGAAATAATTTCTATGACAATATAAGATTGCTAAATACTATGTTTAGATCAGCTTGGTAGCTGAACACTTCTCAAAATAGGCTCAGATCTCCTCTTTACCCTTTGAAAATGTTTACTCTTAAAAGACCTGATAAAGGTATAAATGAAAGATGCTTCGGAGGGGTAAGTGTTAAACGGTTTCAATGCAAACTAAGTTGCAAAATTGCAAAGCGCAGTTCTGGAAAAATAAACAAGCCTGTCAATATTGTTAAAATGTGAGTTCTACACAAGCTATTTTGGCTAACTGGAATGTAGAAAGATGTAATTCCAGATGTTCAGGGGCTCGTTCGTATTAACCTCTAACCACACGAGATCCTTTGTCACCAACAAACTATAATAGCACAGATTTTGGAGGATTTTCAGCACCTGAGAAATACAGTGCAAGCCCGCCTTAGCTACCAGAGCTCTCTGGAATGAGCAGACATAGTTTCGTCTGTTTTTTCTTCCTGTGCTACATTATTGATTACCTACATAAGGGAAAGCCCCTCACTGGGGACAGTCGAGAAAGAACTTCTGTTTCTGAAGGAACTCAGACTAGTGAGAGGGGAAAAACAAAGACCACAGAAGAACAGTCAGGAGAAAGATAAGGTACTGGGCATAATTTGGGAATGCTAGACGATGCATCTTCCCTACACCCCCATTGAATTAGGGCTTTGTAAGTTCAGAATCTTTTCACTTTGGTTCTTTTTGGTTTTGGTCTATCAGCTTAATGGATAAAGTGTTTCCCGGCCTTTTCTTTAATAGGATAGGAAATGTTACTCCCCATTTATAGTCTCTGGAAGGAACTCACAATATAGTTATCTAAAGGGCTATTTTACCCACTCTGGACATAGCCAGTCCTTATGTACAGGTAAAGGGTGTAGATGCAAAATGGATAATGATAGCAGCTTGGCATTCATTGAGTGAACACTTACAATGAGCCAAGCACTCTGACACGAGCCCTATGTCTTATCTGATTTAATTCTCATAACTATGTCAGATAGTTCCTATTATCCTAAACACAGAAATAGTACAGTACTGGTCTAAGAACCCCAAGGTATGAACTCTGTTTTGTGGGTTCTAATGCACATTGCTAGTTGTGTGACCTTAGAGTCTCCTGAATAGCAGATGTGGGGAAGGACAGCTCATTAATACAAATACCAGAGCAATGTCTAAAGCTTCTGTTGAGAAGGCTAATCATTCACTTTGTGTATAGTCACTCTGGATTAAATACAGTTACGCTGTGGAGTCTCCAGGCATGCCAAGTGGCCTGGAATTAGTGTAGTAGGCAGGGCATAACCCAGGGATCTCAAACTCATTTGTCCTCAGGATGAGGCATGTAATATTCAAACAAAATGGGACAGGTAGAGCCTGGCAATTGAAAGGTAAACATACATTTTGAAGGGGGCAAGTTCTACTCAGCTCTACCTGGTTGCTACCACAGGAGAATGCTGACGCGTGGATGCAGAGCTTCCAAGTCTTCTAGAGAAAATGAAAATCTTGATCTTTAGTTTGGGGCTGTGAGCTGTGAGACCAGTCTGTGGGTTCAGCCCCTCAGCTGCAAGTGATACTTTTCTAACTTCTCCTCATACATAGATTTTTAGTAGCCCTTTGCTATTGTAATCTATGGAAGCTCTCTCAGGCAGTGGCCTCAAGTTTCGAAGCTATTAGAATCAGCTGAAGAGCTTTTAAAAATTCAAACCCAGGTCATGTCCCATATTAATGAAATCAGAATCTCAATGGGTAGGACCCAGATATTGTGGGTCTAATTCTTAAAAACACCCGAGGTTATTTCAACGTGAAGCCAAATTTGGGACTCAGTGCTCTAAGCACCTTGCTACTTCCTGCCCACTTCAACCCATCACTGTTGCCATCACGCCTGTGGCAAAGGAAGACGATAGAGCCCCACCCTAGACCTACTGAGATGGAACCCTTGGTTTAACACAATTCCCAGGCGATTCTGATGCAGTTAAAAGTTGTGGAAGAATTGCCTGATCAAGTGACAGATGGAAATTCACTTAGGACAGTTATTAGCCCTAGAATAGTAATTCTTAACCGCAACCTTACATTAGAATCATCAGAGAGCTTTAAAAATGTACCCATGGCGGCCTTCCCCAGGAGATTATGGTTAATTGATTTGTTTTGAGTCCTGGATATTAATATTTTTAAAAACGGTTCTAAAATGAGTCTAATCTGCTGTCATCTTTGAAAACAGTTAACTGTGGTAGTTCAGTTTTCCTTATTTTGCAGTTCGACATATTTGGCATTATACAGCAAGCCTTTCTACTGTTGAGTCATCTGATAATTATATTGAAAAAGTCACTGGGAGAATTTTTTATGCTACTAAAACTGTGTTAGCTTTTATATCTGGCTATGACTGTTTTCTGATTATTCTAGTTAACTCTTCAGCTAGCACTCTTGAAGACAGACTTAAGTGTTAGTCTGCCCTAGTTTTTAATCTGGTGCCCTTCAATCTCTGGTTTCAGACTACCTACACATCAAAACTATCTGGAGACTTTCTCAAAAAATTCAAAAAATAAGAGCAACTGGACACATCTATGTTTCCTGTATTTTCAGAACCCAAAAGATAATTCTGATGGGGTGAAGAGCTCCAGTCTCACAAACATGGACCCATAATGAACTATAGCAATGGCCCAATCAACTAGGTACCTCACCTGAGGAAATCTAGAGACCACCCTGGATAAATCAAATATCGAATCACTCCCGTGAACTCCAATTTCTTCATCTGCAAAAAAAGGACATGACACTTCTTATCTGACTTTTGGTGAGAAAAATTCACACAACATTTATAAAGTACTTGGCAAAGTTCAACTCTTAAAGTTAAATCTGACAGGGCAGGTCTTTTCCTGACAGAAGACATTCATTCCAAGTGGTTTATATTAAGGGCCTTGGCTCTTCTTTCTGCAACTTCAACCCACATCATATTAGTTTTTGTTTGGTTAAGGTTGCTTGGCTTTCAATAGTAAGAGAAAAATAGCTACCTTTCTCTGTGAAGATAGCATGGCTTACTATTAAGAACAAGAATTACCTTCATGGTCAAACAGTTGGATGAAAATATATCAGATTGTATATGAAGCTAGCACATTGTACCCGATGATTGCACTAATGTACACAGCTATGATTTAATAAAAACAAAACAAGAATTACTACATTCCTAAGAAGCCAAATGATCCTCATGTCATGAAAACTAAGGTTGTCTACCCCCCAGCCAGACAAAAAGCAATAACAACTCAAATTTGTTCAGCTTTGTAGAGTGTGCTGGAAAGCAGATGTGAGTGACCCTGTAATCATATGTACCTTGAGATTCATACTGAAGGTCGTTAGTCGAGTAGCCAATAAGTCATACCTGTTAGTCATGTTTGACAGGTTATCTGTGTCATGTACTACAATGGTTTTCCTTTTTTTTTTTTTTCCTCTTTCTGTCATGGCAGAAGTAAAAAAGGAAAGCTAACATTAGTAGGGCGTTCTGAAATAAACAGATAAAACTTGTTTAGAAGAGGCCACATATTCTAATTATAATATAATTATACTATAATTATCAGATGACTTGATAGTAGAAAAGATTTATTGTATAATGCCAAATACGTGGGGATATAAGTGATAAGCGACACTTAAATCCTGTTCTGTACACCTGGGCTGGAAGCTCTATGGGCCCCCAACTCGGAGACTGAGACTCTAAACATGGTTTTATCCAGAGCGGACCAGCATTTGTTTTATTATTCATCTTCCATCGGAGTATTCCTTTGCAGAAAAATAAAATCTCTGCCTTTGTGAAGCTTAGATTCTAGTGATATCCCATCTCTCATTTTATAAAAATGGTCATACAACATGGAAACCATTTGTAAGAAAGTAAACATGTGCCTGTAATCCTAGCACTGTGTGAGTCTGAGGCAGGTAGATTGCTTGAGCTCAGTAGTTCAAGACTAGCCTGAGTGAGAGCAACAGCCTGCCTGTACTAAAAATAAAAAAAGGTGGTGTACACTTTTTTTTTGAGACAGACTTTCACTTTGTCACCCTCAAAAGAGTGCTATGACATCACAGCTGACAGCAACTTCCAACTCCTGGGTTTAGGCGATTCTCTTGCCTCAAGTGGCATACACTTGTAGTTCTAGCTACTTGGGAAGCTGAAGCAAGAGGCTCTCTCAAGCCCAAGAGTTTGAGATTGCCGTGAGCTGTGATGATGCCACAGTACTGTACGCGGGGCAAGAGAGGGATACTCTGTCTTAAACAAAGTAAAAATGATCCCCATGCTGGAAGCCACTTAAAGGCAGTGTGGTTTCTTGACTTTGTGCAAGAGAGAATTCAGGACTAAGATTACAGCATAAAAGTGAAAATGAGATTTATTCAGAAACTATAGAAAATCTCTGCTGACAGAGCAGAGGCAAGTCTCCCTGCAGAAGAGAACTGGCCACCTGGGTTCAGTGCCCTTCTATTTAAGCAACAGGCTAAACAAGGGGTGGTGCTTTTCTGGAATCATGGTGACACCCTTTATTTTCACACCATCTTTCCTCTAACTTGTTGGAGCTTGCCCTGCCTCCATCCTGTTCTGATCAGGGTAGTTTTAAGACTTCCTGATTCAGGCAATGCTGTAGCCGGGACACTCAGAGCAATACCTGAAGCAGAGCCTGAAACGATACCTGCCAGTTCTCTGTCTCAAGAATACTAGATCTCTTCCCACCAAAGTATTTCCAGCAGTTGGTTTAGAACCGGTTTCTCCTAATTTTGTTCTTCTGCATGTGGATATCCAATTCTCCCAGAACCATCTATTGGAAGGATTATCCTTTCTTCAGTCTCCTGAATTGGACGTATCCTCTAGGTCATTTTTAGAGAAGGGGCCACTTCATTTTCCCTTAAAAATGTAACTAATTCAACTGAATTCTTACGTTAGCTAATTTTATTGTCAACGCTAAAATGAGGACAGAGGAGTGAGCTGTTAAGTAGAGAAATATAAGCTTAATCTATAGCCTTTATAGCATTCATATTCTAGGGTACTGAATTCAGAATTTAATTGACAAAGGCAACTGGGCTTAGATTTAAAGGTCATTCACAATGACAGGTGACAGAGAACAGAAGTAGGAGATTGAGACTATCAATCAAGAAGGCAGATTTGGAAATAAGGCCAGTAAATTTGGAAATATGGTCAGAAAATGATTATTTTCTAAGCTTACTTAATTCAATCTTATGGAAGAAAGATAATAAAATATCAGATATCTAAGAGCTACACTAAAAAATTACTCAGAATGTTCATGCTTATAACTCCTTTCATTAAATGTATTAACCACTAAATCACTAGTTATATTCAGTGAAAAATTTCTCATAATTTTAAAGTGATAGCAAAACTTTCTTCATTCATAATTTATTTAATATCATCAGTCATATCACCTTTCTCAAAGTAAGATACCTTCACCGAAGTGAGCTCTGTTTTATTTTATTTATTTACTTATTTTTGAGACAGAGCCTCAAGCTGTCACCCTGGATAGAGTGCCGTGGCATCATAGCTCACAGCAACCTCCAATTCCAGGGCTCAAGCGAGTCTTCTGCCTCCGCCTCTCAAGTAGCTGGGACTACAGGCACCCGCCACAACGCCTGGCCATTTTTTGGTTGCAGTCGTCATTGTTGTTTGGTGGGCCCTGGCTGGATTCGAACCCACCAGCTCAGGTGTACGTGGCTGGCGCCTTAGCCCGTTGAGCCACAGGTGCCGAGCCAGTGAGCTCTGTTTTAAACTAGTGATCTGCCTTACACAATGTGTAGCTTGGTAAGCTTATCTCAGAGGTGAAAAAAGATCACATACAAATATTAAGAAATGTAGCCATGGAACAGTTAAAATGCTGTATTGGACAAAACCCAGTAGTATTAAAAGGCAAACATCAATTGGAGAAAATCCTATAGTAATTCGTGAAAAAGAACATATTCTTTTTTAATATAAAAACTTGTTATCAATTAACTTTTACAATGACAGTTTTCTCCCATTAGAAATGAGTAAATAAAAAAGTAACAGGCATTTAGCAAAAAAATACAAATAACTATAGAGTCAAAAAATGTTCAAAGTTATTCATCACAAGAAATGCAAATAAAAATAGTCAATTTACTACTATTCTTAATACTTGCAAAAGCAAATTAAAAGAGAATCTGAAGAATATTTTCACATAAAAATTGGTACAAACTTTCTACAGGGCAGATAGTAAATTTAAAAAATGTCATGTTCTTTTAATTCTAGTATAACAATTTCTTTTATGGAATGAAACATTAGGAATCCTTATATAACTGGGTGTTTATTGTTTGAGGGAATTGATTATAATTACTTAAAATTTGTCAAAATATCAATATTAGCATTGACTTTTCATTCATATTATATTATACATATTTACTGAATAAGCAAACTACATACCAGGAACTAGTCACAGTATGTTGTTACAGCAATGCCCAAGGCACTGTTGAGCTTACTTTCTAGTTGGGGCTAAAATTCAGTGTTTTCTATACATACGCTTTTCAATATTTTCCAAATTTCTTCAGTAAATATACTTTCTTATGTTATCAGAAATATAGATTGGTTAATTCTAGTAAGAAGAAAAACATCGGTTCGGTCTAAATCTTGTCAAGCTAAAATATTTTGACTAAACCATTCTTTTTCATGATTCTTAAAGGTTTGGCATTTTATATATTGGATCAGACCACAAGTGCCCTAGCTGTATGCTCTAATACAAAATGTGACTATTCCTTGTTCTGTTCACCACCATCACCTTGTCCAGCAAACATTCGATTGTCTGGAAGGAAAAGATTTCTTTTTTCCAGATTTCTTCTGACAATGACGCATTTTAAGAGTGAAAAAACACATGAAAAGATTCTGGAGCCATTTTCCTCATAACTGATGCACTTGGAGCTTTACAGACATCCTGAGTTTTACCTGACATTTTTGACATGTCCAGAATATGCTACAGCTGAAAGTAGAAGTAATAGGGAGGAAGCAATGGGGTTTTTTTCAGGGGTAGGTGAGGTGTCATTACATAATTACCTGTTCAGCCTGAATAGAAGTTCTTTATCTCTTGCATACATCGGAATCACCTGGCGAGCTTTATATGAAAAAGCAGATTTTCCTTGGTGCTGGGCCAAGCCCCTGTGTTTTTAAAGCTGTTTTAGTGATTCTGATGACAGTGGACACAGAACAGGCACCATTGGGGCTTGAGGTTCCCATCCCAGTATGCCTTGGATGTTACATTTTTATTTCCAAACTAATTCCCAAAGACACATTTCCCTTCAGCCTAGCTTTCGGATACATAGCCCATTTCTACAGCGAGTTTCTAAGTCCTACGCACAATTACATGCTGAACATTTCTTGAAAATCCACTCCGGGAGCCTTAGACACCCTCTGGGCTCTCCTTTTCTGAGTTTGATAGATTAAGACTGAACGGGAACGACTAGGTCACCTCCTGTCTGTCTGTCTTTTGTTTCTCAAGGGGGGAAAGCTTTCCAAACACTCCTCTTTGAGAAATACTAATCTGAGAAAGCAATATTTTAATCTCTGAAAATGTTTTCCATTGGAAGGTATTTTTTGTCATTCTTTGGATTTTTCAGTTCACAAAGCAAATTCTCTTTGCACTCATCTTTGAAATGAAAACATAAAAATAAAAAATTCTCCAAGTTTACAGACCCTAAGTAGATGTGTCCTGGATCGTGAGATGCCACTTTAAACTAAATCTGAAATCTCTTCAATGATAATACTTGAAACATGTTCATGACCTAACTTTGGATACGATCATTGCATTTTTTATTCTGGCATCTGCTTCCTGATTCTGCTGAGAAAGTGTCCATCTCTCCCTTCCGTTGGCTCCAGGGCCCCTGGGAGCTCTTTCTGCTTGCTGTCTGCTCTCAAACCTGTCTGTCTGAGCTGCCAAGAGCAATAAAATTAGATGCTTTGCTTCTTCCTGGGAGTTTCATGTTTTGTAGATGGAAAGTTTTATTCTATTCAGAAAGGATGTCAGGTATTAGCAAGAGTTTAGACAACATTTATTGGAAGCTAAGAAGTCTCCTCTGAAATCAATCTCTGAGCTTCTTTTCCCTGAGAAACAAACCCTGAATTTTAATAATCCTTAACATTTTGATAATATGGAAGTCATTAAAAAAGCCACCCTACTCATAGAACGACATGGAAGGAAGTCTGCCTCTAAATGTGTTTGTTACTTTTATTTTCCTCATGCAATTCTTAAAAACACATAAATATGAATTTATAAGAATAGATAAGCCAGGCGAGGTGGCTCATGTCTATAACCCTGTATTCTGGGAGGCCGAGGTGGGTGGATTGCCTGAGGAATGTTGGTTCAGCCTAACCTGTCTCTATTAAAAATAGAAAAAAACTCTCCAGGGCATGGCAGCAAGCACCTATAGTTCCAGCTACTTCAGAGGATGAGGAAAGAGGATCTCTTGAGCCCGAGTTTGAGGTTGCTGTGAACTGTGACATCATAGCATTTGATCTAGGGTGACAACATGTTTTTTGTCTCAAAAACAAAACAGAACAAAAAAATATTAAAAATAGACATGTGTATATATTCCCACATTTCCTATAAATTGCTATAAAAATTGGTGATTACTTTAATCATTTTTGCAAGGACTATTTGAATCATTGTGTAAGAATTGCCTGTTACCTTATTAACATGGAGACAGAGACCAAAGACGTATGGATCCTGTTAAGAGTGTGGTAGGATATAAAAGCAAGAAGACAACTGCACAAGCTAAAGAAACACCAGAGATTTGGTTTGTGAACTCAGATACCGGTACACTTAAATATACTTTGTGATTTTTTTTTCCTCAAATAATTTACTTTCGTTTTATTTTGAAAGTTTGCATTGATAAGAACCATGGAAGACATAATCCACTTTTAATAAGCTTTAAACATTTTTTAATTCCAAGCTTCACCTGTTGCCTGGGCTGTAGCCATCCTCAATAGACATTTGTTGACTGATTTAGGAAGCATAAGGTATCCATGAGCTAACTGAGATGGCCAAGTGGAGGCGCATGGGATTAAGTCTTGCCCCTGATGTGTTATATGAGACTGAGACACCGTTTTGCCCAAACTTACATACTTATCAAATCATAAATGTGCCCATCTTGCAACTATTCAGTCATAAGACTTTATAGTTGATAGATCACATTGTCTAATATATCGCCATTGTTTATAGGTGAGGAATCTGAGGCTGAGTCAATAAATGGCCCTTAGTAATCAGGAGGAAAACTTTGCCACTAATCATCAACCCAGCTCTTAATTGTATGCTTTCAGTACAGTCCTTCTATAATATGACACACAATTCTACTGCCTCTGAGCTCACCTTGTATCCCCTTAATAACTGAATGGATGAAATTTAGTAATAATCCCATTTAACAAATGTGAAAAGTAAGCAAGTTAAATGACTCAGTCAAGGATCTACGCTTTGTAGGAACAGAAGCACTTTCTCCTTTGCTCTTTATGGGAATATGGCCTCTTGTTAGCTGAGCAACGCTTCCCAGTCCTTAGCCTGAACAGTTGTTAACGTTGCCATATTTGGAAATGTTTAGATTTCTAGTAAATGGTTTGGATGTAGTTCATCTTCACCAAAACTCATGTTGAAGTTTAACTGTCTATGCAATTAACATAGGGGAAGTGTGGGCTGGTGAGAGGTTTGGGTCATGGTGATATGTCCTCATGAATGGATTGGTGACAACTGGCAGGACTGATTTCTCTTGCAGGAATGAAGAGTGGGTTTCTGCAAGAGTGGCTTCTTATAAAATGAGGCTTCTTCTGTGTTTAGTTTCTCTTTGCATACACCTTCTTGCCTTCCTGCTTCTCTATCTTGACACAGAATGTGGCCTTTGTAGAAGCCCAGTAGATACCAGAACCATAAATTTGGACTTTGCTGCCACCAGAATCATGAGCAAAATGCACCATTTTTCTTCATAAACCACCCAGCCTTAAGTATTCTGTTATAGCAACAGAAAAGGTATGAGACATTTTCCTTTTAATCTTTTGGAAAGTAAGATGAAGTTCCATTTACTTCTGAAACTTGGAAAGAGTTATTTAATTAAAACCAATCAACTAAAAAGATAAAAACAAATGCTTATGTGCATATTCCTAGTAGTAGATAAATAGGCTTTACCATTTTTGAATTCTTAAAATCTGAAATTTTAATCTCATAAACTATCAGTGTCTCTTAGTGACCAAAAAGCTGATCAGTTGATGTGGTTTTTAAAACTTAAAATAGATTTCTTGGAGGAAGAAAAGGAAAGAAGGTTTCCAAAATATAGGCCAGGTTTGATAGGCCAAAGTGTTCAAAGAATGTCAGTTTTAAAGTGAAGCTAATTCTCAGCTTCAGGGAATATTTTTTTTTTCTTTCCTTCCATAGGATATGCTGTGAGACAAGTTTTAGTGGGGAAAAAGTCTAGAAGTAGCCAGATAACTTGAAGGGAGAAAGGCATTGCACATTCCCTTTCAAAACAGGAAGACTCCCCGCCACTATGAAACAGAACAAAAATTCTTTCATAACAATGCTAAGAACTTGTTAATGATAATTGTGATATCTATTATGATACCCAGACACGCATGTCCAAATAAAACCATGTTTCACCACTTATGATGAATACGATGTATTCAAAGCATTTGAGAAAGGTCTTTCCCTTGAGGGCCGCATGTTTCCTCTTGCCAGGATGGATATAGAATTCCTGTCCAGAAGCTGAGGCCTAGCATCAGGCATTCAGAAATCTGCTTGGTACCTTATTTTACTGTGGCTGAGCTGGTACTCAAGTTGCAAGGCAAAGTCCTCTGTACCCTTCACTTTCTCCAAATGGAAGAAACTCTCTGTTAGCTTCACTGCCTGGAGTTGGGAAAGTGGTGATGCATGGACCTCCGGGCTGCTACCACTGGTATCTTACTGAATCATTTGCACTCCAAGTCCACTGGCTCCGAGCCCAGCTTAGCCTCAGAAATTGCCCAGGAACTGCAGTCTTTGTGGCCTGACTTACACATTTATTCTGCACCCAAGCTGCTTGAGTTCATGTTTATCTGGGGTAGGGGATTCCCCTTTGGCCAGGGCTGTTTCCCTCCAACAGAATTCTACCCTGTTGTGTCCCCCTGTGACAGGGCGGCCCTGAGTGCCACTGTAAAATCCTATAGTCACCTCTCTCCCTCCCTTAATCCTACAGACTCTCTCTCCACCCACTGCTCCTGAGGCACCCCTCAGGGATGGAGGAGAGACGTCCTTGAATGCAAGACTGATGTTTCTACCTTCTCCTGTGCCTGTTTTCTTGATATAATGTTAAAGTCACGTACAATGATTACTCACTTGATTATTGGTTCTATACTCACTTGATTTTTGGTTCTTATGAAGGTGTTTTCTTGTCTGGATATTTGTTCAATTTGTTATTCCTATGGATAATGGTTGTTGGAGGGACCTGTTTAGCCATCTTGCTCCATCTCCTCCCCGCACTCACCTTTAAATAGTGTGTAGGCACAATCCTAGGATATGCCCCACGTTTCTCATCTTCTAGTAGGAATATTGCATCTAATCCCTTTACCTTGAATGTGGACTAGACTTGTGAATAAGATAAGATAGTCACACTTGTGCCTATGTCATACATATAAAACCAGAGGGAGATTATCCTGCTGGGATCTAAAATGTCAGCCCCATATCTTGAGAGGTCTGCATGCTAAGACCTGAACATGGCCTCCAGGAACCACTCTCAGGTCCATGCCTACATACAATGACCAGTGGGGCATTTGGCTTTCACTCCCATTTAGATTTTCTAGTGGTCTTCTTTATCAACATAATTCCATGTGCTTTCAGACTTCCAGAAAATTGTTAAAGATTCTAATACCCTCATGTGGGCCTACAATTCTCTTCAAAGTTTGTTCATTTTTGTGTTCCTTTTTTGTTTTAAGTAGGAAGAGGAGAGGAAAGCATATGTGCACATATTAAACTGGCACTGAGGAGCGAGCTCCCTTTCAAGTCATAACTTCCCACTGCCAATCCCAGGCTAGCTTGTTAGCTTCAGACCTCTGTTGTTCTGTGTTACGTTCATCTATAGCCAATGTTATTATGTGTATATGTCTGGTAGTGGTAGTAATCACAGGAACAAATTCTTGGGTCTTAAATTTTGCTCTGGAATTATCTGATGCAGCATTTTAGAGGAGTTGCATAATATTTATGCTTCAACCAGATCACAATCAAGATTATGACTATTGTCTACTACATAGTAGAGTACTCTGAGAATGACTTCATGCATTTTTGGTGCCACTGCTTTTATAAAACAGTCTTCTGATTTTAAAATAATCATCTCTGTCATGAAAACTGTAAGCAGACCAGTATGCTAGAAGGCAGAGGTAAACCGAGGAACTTCCAATATTCCATCAACACACCTGGAAAATCCTTCAGCATTCTCACTGGTGAGGGATTCCTGACCAACATCCAGAATGCTAATTGTAGGCGCCGGCAAAGAACAAAAATAGCAGTATAACTGTCTAAATCCTGCTCCTTGGGATAACTTATCATCAGTGCTGATTTCATTATGGTTTCGTTTTTATAATTTTCTCTTGACTAAATGAGAACTTGATGAATCATTGGTTAATAATCATGGGACAGCAGGGTGCATACCCCGGGCTTTCTCGAACAAACAAGACTTAATTTTTTTTTTTTTTTTTTTTTTGCTTCTTTGGGATAATAGTGGAAAGGAGACTCAAAGGGCAGAATTTCCCCTGCTACATTTTTACATGTAAGAAATACAGAGAGAAGAAAGAAAGGACTCATATCACAAAAATCTCAGTTTTCATTTATAACTTTTAAAACTTTTATAGACAATTGACCAGAGGTATAACCTTTAAATGTTTCTTTATGTGTCTCCAAGTTTGGGATTAACTGAATGAATCATTTCCACCTAGGTCTGGGTTCTGTCTCTGGCAGAGACACCAAAGGATTATACTGGGAGGGCTTGGTTGTTGTTTTGCTATTCAACTCAGAAAATTAATGGGAGAGTCAAAAACACTGATTCCCTTCCTATTCTATGAGGATACCAACATGTTTATCTATAACTTTTGTATTTAGTTGTAATTACAACTAAATTTGTAATTTTGTAATTTTAACATTAATTTAGGAAAAAGATAAGTTTTGTAAGCCTATTACTGCTTACAAAATAGTCCTTTTTTTTTAAGCATTGTTTGAACTGTTGAACAACTTCAACTAGAACTTCATTGGGTTCGCTACATGAGACATTCTGGAAGATCTTGTGTTGCAGATTAAATTTCTTGAACCAACCACTTGATGTTTGCAAATCTCCCAACCTGAATTCTTGTGCAATTTTTGAAGTTACTATCTAGATCATTGGCTCAGGAGTTTGGATGTTAAATGCCCTCATTTGTTTGCACCAGCTTCATGTTTCTTCATTGACTTCATTGAAGGAAATTTTACTCCTTTTCTGCTAAAGGTCTCCGCTACCCTTGCCATATCTCTCTAAGTACTCATGTTTACATTTTTTGATATTGCTAGCTTTGGTCTTGTTAATAACAAAATAATTTATCTTTCTTTGATTCTTTTGAGAAAATGTAGAAGATCAACCTTTTCCTTCAATGTCAGCTCTTTGAGTTTTTCCCTTTGGGCCATCATGTCTCAATTAACTGTAAAATTTTTCAGTACTTGTAAAATGTATCTATAATTCAGACCCATACTTCACATGAAAAAATATTCCTCAACATGTGATAAACAGTAGGATATTAGACCTAATCCAACCTGTGGTAATAAAAGATGAAAAAAGAACTTACTCTAAAGAAAAAATAATATAACTTAGGGGCAAAGCCCACACCTTCTACCTTTTGGTATAGAGTGAACTCAACTGGTCAAGTTATAGAGGGTAAATTAATACTGTGTGTCATAGTCCAAGTAGTCAAGGTATAACTTACAGAGGTAATCAATATAAAGAGGTCAGTATTCCATTGAGTACATGTGGAATATGTCATATCTGTGAAAATTAGGTCAAGTTAAGGAGATGGTAATGTAGAGAGGTGATCAACTGTGGAGGTTCTAGTCTGTTTTATAAAGAGAGACACTGTATATTTTTACTGTCTGGTCAAATGAAAACAATATTTCAAAAACCCTACTGTTTATTGCTACTATAACTCATAATTATTTTCTAGTATTAGTTCCAATCATGATCTGGCAATATGAAAAAGGTAAGATCCATCTAAACAGAAACCAAGAGCTTCTTAGGTCTGTGGCTTTGTTGACTATGAGCTCAGCTCATTGTGTATCAATGGCAAACAGTATAACCAACATGGCTAGTATTTCTGTCTTTTTCTATGTACTACAGTGTTAATCATTTTCCTTTTCAATTTTTATTACTTTCTTGGGAATATAGATGCATCAAAGAAATCTCAAAGTTAAAGATTGAAAAAAAATATGTAACTAGTCAACCAAATAACTATTCTTTCTGACTAACCATTTACATTTTTTTTTTTGGAAATCAATCTTTCCTCAAGTTGGCCAAGAATCTGGTACCATTTTGTGAGGAAAAAACAACCTTTTGCTTCCCTTAGAAAGTCAAAATTCTCATACTTCTGGTGATCAAAACATGTGGGTATTTTTTTTTCTCACCAAGAAATTCTCCCGCAGACATCAATAGAATATCTTTCAACTTAATTCTGACACTATTTACCTAGGTATAGCATCAGATCCCATAAGATAAGGGTTCATTTTCATAAGACTTTCCTACTTCAGATGCCAGTCACAAGTAGTCTGTCATTTATGATTTCTGTCCAACTTGGCTATAGGTTCAATTAATTTCCTGAAGTAGCTCACAGAATTCTGGGAAATATTTATGTTCTACATAGGGAAATGAAGGGAAAAATCAAATATAAGAGTAAAAGATGTATGTAGAACTCCTATCACTTGGGGAATTACAAGGATTTTAAAATCTCTGTGCTAGGAAACAGGATAGCAATCAAATATACATTTATTACAGTACAAATCACACACTTATGAATGTTTTTCACTAGTAAGAATGCAGTAAAATAGGTAAAACTAAAGTTCCTTTTAAATAAACTTTATTGAGGTAATTACATTGTGTATAGTGTGTTTTGAAAAATGTATATATTCATGTAGTCATGACTATCATCAAGACAGAATATTTTCTATCACCTCTAGAAAGTTTCCTCATTTTTTGATTTTTTGGTTGGGACTTTATTTATTCTCTTTGAAAGAACCTCCTTTTTATTTCTAGAATGCTGTTGAAATTAGGATAGGAAATTTATTTATTTTTTCTGAAAGAGGTGAGAGGCTTAGATTTTCCTGAAGCCTTTCAAATTTAGCTCTAATTATAGTCCTGAATAAAACTTCACTATTGCTTGATCATAACAACAGAATATGGGGAAACTGCTCTATAAAGTAGAACCCAGCTATCAGACTTTTTGTTAGATTCCTCTTTATAGTAAAAGTAAGATAGCCAGTGAGGTTCCATTTTATTAATAGTTCATAATGCTTTCCAGCAGCCTGCTTCTTTAATATCACTCAGATATTTTCCATCCTCTCCACCTTCCCCTCCAGTATCTCTGTCCGGGCTTTTATAATTGTTTGGTTTGTTTACTGTCACTGGTCTCCTAACCTCTGCTCTGGAAATCCAATGTTTCTTTCTCTACTATAGAGAGAATAACAACACTTTACATTTATGAATCTCATCTCCTGGTATGGGAACTCCTCCTCTGTGTTAAGCAGTAAAAATTATTTATAGATAAAACAAATGAAGGAGGGAGGAAGAAGAAATATCCTTGAAAGGGAGTGGAAAAGCATAATATTCTGAACAGTCATGTTCTTTATTTACTCTTTCTTGAAACATAGATTCCTAAAGTTGCAGACTTCCCTGTAGAGGCTATTTTGTTCCATTCAGTAAATTTTTCCACATCTCTTATTCTACTTCAAACTATCAGACTCCCACATGATTTCCTCATTGTTTTCCCCTTTGACTGCCACCTTCAGATTAACAACTACCCAGTTTATCTGGCACTGGATTTAGCTTCTTCCTGAGATAGTGCCTTTTGGATTACCTCATCATCACTAACTGTTCCAATTAACTGTCTGAATACATCCTCTACTACACTCAGCCTGGGTTTTCAAAAGTAGCTTTTCTGGAAATTGAAAAATCAAAATTACTTTTCTGCATAGTTTGGTAGGAAAAAAAAGACACCCCAAACCAACTGGATGATTGGTTTTTTCCCCCCATTCAAATTTATTACACAAATATTTGTTATGCCCTTAATATGTGTTGTGTCTTGTGTTGTGTATACAAAACCAAACAAAACTGTTTCTGCATCTAGAGTACTTAGCAGTCCTTTGGAGGATACAGTTATTATACAATACTGAGGAAAGCAATATAATAGAGTATGGTGTCATTAAATTACCTTGATGATCATACCTGTAATCCTAGCCCTCTAGGGAGGTCAGGGCAGTTGGATTGCTTGAGCTCAGGAGTTCCAGACCAGCCTGAGCAAGAGGGAGACTATCTCTAAAAGACATAGCCAGGTGTTGTGGACACCTGTGGTCCTAGCTACTGAAGAGGCTGGGGCAAAAGGATAATTTGGGCCCAAGAATTTGAGATTGCTGTGATCTATGATGCCATGATGCTCTACCAACGGCAACAAAGTGAGTCTCTGTCTCAAAAAAATAAAAATAATAAAGTACCTGTCTGAAACCCTTATCTCAATCTATTAGAAACATTTTCTTGAGAGAATAATTAGAGAATGAAATAGGGGTTAGCAAGGAAGGAGTTGTGGTGATGTTGGGCAAAAGATTAAGGAAAAGTAAACAGACATTTGGAAACCTAGATGGAAGAGACCTTACAGCATCTTAGAAGATAGGGTAGTGGGCCTTTTCAAGAGAGGGGACAGAAGAACTAGGTGAGGCTAGTTCATTTGGGGCTTTGTGAGCCATGAGAACAAGTTTGGATTTTATCCTAATTGGTTCTCAAACATTAATGTACATTCAAACTTCCTAGGAATCTTATTATAATTCAAATTAGATTCCAATTCAGTAGATTTGGAGTGGAACTTGATCTTCAGCATTTCTTTTTTCCCCCCTTTTCCATTTGCTGTTTTCAAACTTCTAGCTTAAAAGGTTTCTCATGTCTCATTTTGTGTTTGTTGCTACACTGGAGGTTTATTTAGACAAAGATCTTTCCCATCATGGCATATGCCTTTTTAGTCTTCCTTGTAAATGGAACTCTGGGGATTTGTCTCCTTTGTACCTGCTGGGTATTATTTAAACTTCCCCAGCATCTGGGTCAAATCTCTATTTATTTTTTAGTTTATGAGGTACCTTGTTTTTAGATCTCACACACTTTCCAGTGATTTGAAAGAGACTATCTTGGGCTGCAATCCCTCCTGCGTGGCTGTAGTAGGTTTTTTCTGGAGGCTGCCATAAGTAGTTTGACCACTCAGCTGCTTCTCCATCTCATAAACTGTAGGAATTCTTTTCTATGCATCAAGCTCAGGTTGTTCTTTCCAGCAGGCCCCATGGTGAATCAGGGAGGGAGAGAGTTCTCAGGACACTTGCATTTATCACTTTACCAATTTTTATTCATATAATTTTAAGGAGTATAAATGTAGCTTTGTTAAATGGGTATATTGCACAGTGGTGAAGTCTGGCTTTTAAAAGTGTAGCTACCACCATAATAATGTACACTGTACCCACTGAGTAATTTTGCATCCTTTTCCCCCTCCCACCCTTGGAATCTCTGATATCTATGATTCCATGAGTACACATTTTTCGTCTCCCACTTGTCCTTGAGTATGCATTATTTATCTCCCGCTTATAAATGAGAACATGCATTTTTTGCCTTTTTGTTTATGAGTTATTTTATTTGAGATAATGGCCTCCTGTTCCATTCATGTTGTTGCAAAAGATATTATTTCATTCTTTGTTTATGGGTGAATAATATTGTATTGTATGTGTGTATATCTATGTACATACATGCTATATATACATATATATTATATACATTATATACATCCACTCCACATTTTATTTATCCATTCATCTGTTGATGGACAGTGAGGTTGGTTCCAAATCTTTGTTATTATGAATAGAACTGTAATAAATACATGTATGTGAGTGCAGGTATTATTGATATGAACATTTCTTTTTGTTAGGGTATATACCCAATATTGTTATTGCTGAATTGAATGATAGTTGTATTTTAGTTTTCTGAGAAATTTTCATACTGTTTACTAAATAGGTTGTACTAATTCATATTCCCACTAATAGTGTATGAGCTTTTTTTCCCTAGGCATTTTTGCCAACATCTATTATTGTTTGACTTTTTAATAAAAGCCATTCTGACTGATGTAAAATGATATATCATTGTAGTTTTTATTTGTATTTCTCTGATTCTTTACATGGAGCATTTTTCATATGCTTATTGGCCATTTGTCTTCTTTTGAAAAACGTTTATTTATGTCCTTTACCAACTTTTTAATACGATAGCTTTTTTTGTTGTTAAATAATTTGAGTTTCTTATAAAGTCTGGATATCAGTGCCATGTCAGATGCATAGTTAGCAAATATTTTTTCCCTTTCTACACATTACTGCATTTGCTATGCAGATGCATTTTAATTTACTATGTCTATTTTTGTTTTTGTCACTTGTATTTTTAAGGTGTTAGTCATGAATTCCTTGCCAAAATCAATGTCCAGAAGCATTTTCCCTAGGTTTCTTCTAGTATTTTTAGTTTCAGGTTTTATTTTTGTCTTTTAAATTATTTTATTACAAAATGTACACAAATTTTTGGTAAATTATGCAACAATTATAAAAAACAGAAAGTAAAAAGGAATAGTCTCTGCTTCTCAATTTTTATTTTTTATAAAAATTTTGCTTGAAGGTTTATTATTTCATACTTTCAAACACATTTTTGGACGTATGAATATTTTTTAAAGTTATGTAAGTGGAATCATATATATACCATTCGGCAACTTCCCTTTATAATGAAATGTTGTGGAAATATTTTCAGGTAATTTTATGTAGACCTAACTTATTCTTTTATAAAGTCCATGTAATATTCCATAGTGCCATAATTTATTTTACCCAGTTTCTTCTTAGATTGTTTTAGATTTTCGCTATCACAAACAAAACTGTAATGAAAAATTTTATGTATATATCTTTCTTTGCATACTTATGTAATTTTACTTAATAGTTAAATTCCTAGAGGTGAAATTTTTAGATCACAGGCATGTATAATGTTTTTGAGTTTTAATAGATTATACCAAATTTTGTTCATCTCAATTTAAATATTACAGTCTCTCTTATTCCCTCATATTTCATGACCTGGATTTCTTCTTTTTATAAATTTGAGAATATTATGTGGATACAAATATTTTGATTGCATGAAATTTTTTTGTACAATCTGAGTCAAAGTTATAATTGTGCTGTCACCCAGATAGCGTTCATTGTACCTATTAAGTGTGATTTTACCCAGATTTTTTTTCCTCACACCTGCTTGATTTCTGTTGAATTTTTCTTTTGTATGTGTATAAGAGTGCTGATTACTTAGTTCTAATTTAATAGAGTATATGTGCTATTTGTTTTTCCATTCTTGTGATACTTCAGTTAGAAGAATGGTCTCCAATTCCATCCAGGTTGTTACAAAGATGTTAGTTCATTTCCTTATGACTGAGTAGTACTCCATGGTACATGCAGACCACATTTTATTAGTTCACTCATTAATTGATGGGTGCTTGGGTTGATGCCTCATCTGATTATGAGTTGTGCTGCAATAAACATTACAGTGCGAGTGTCTTTTTGATAAAAGTTTTTTTTCCCCTCTCTTTGGGTAATACCTAGTAGGGGTTAGTTGGATTGAATGGTATGTCTACTTTCAGATATTTGGGGTTCTCCATACTATCTTCCATAAAGGTTGTACTAGTTTTCACACCCACCAACAGTTCCTTCTTCTCTGCATCAGCACCAGCATCCATTGATCTTTTTGATAAAGCCATTAGGTGATATCTCACTGTGGTTTTGATTTGCAGTTTCTTGATAATTTGAGATATTGAGCATATTTTCATTGGCCAATCATCTAACTTCTTTTGAAAAGCTTCTGTTTATGTCTTTAGCACACTTTTTAGTGGGGTTGTTTGACTTTTTTTCTTGCTGATTTGCTTGATTTCTTTGTAGATTCTGGTTATTGGTCCTTTAGTAGATTTACAGCATACAAATATTTTCTCTCATTCTGTAGATTCTCTATTTTATTGATTCCTTACCTGTGCAGAACTTTTAAATTTAATCAAGTCCCATTTATTTTTGTTTTATGGAATCTTCATAAATTTTTTGCCTTGGCTGGTATATTTCTTCAATGTATTCTCTTAGAATTTTTATTGTTTCATGTCTTAGGTTTAAGTCTGCTATCCTTCTTGAATTAATTTTTGTGAGTGATGAGAGGTGATGACCCTGTTTCAATCTTCTATGTGTGGCTATCCAATTTTTCCAGCACTATTTATTGAATAGGAATTCTTTTACCCATTGAATATTGTTGTCTGCCTTGTCAAAATTCAGGTGGCTATATGAGGATGGTTCTCTGTTCTGGTCCATTGGTCTATATCTCTGTTTTCATGCCAGTACTATGCTACTATGCTGTTTTTGTTGCTATAGTTTTGTAGTATAGCTTGAAGTCTGGTATTTTCATACCTCCTGATTAGTTCTTTTGCTTAAGGTTAATCAGATTCTTTTTGTGTTACATATGAATTTTAGAGTTGCTTTTTTCTAATTTTGTGAATAATTATGATGGTATTTAGATAGGGAGTACGTTGATCTATGGGTTGCTTTGGGCTATGTGGTCATCTTAATGATATTGATTCTTTCTGTTCATGAACATGGGATGTTTTTAAATTGATTTGTGTATCTAAAATTTCTTTCATCAGTATTTTATAGCTTTCCTTATAGAAGTATTTCACCTCCTTGGTTTAATGGACTCCTAAGTATTTAGTTTTATTTGTAGCTATTATAAATGGAGTTGTCCCCTTGATCTACTTCTCAGCTTGATTATTTTAGTGTAGAGGAATACTACTGGGTTTTATACATTAATTTTGTATCTTAATTTTTTTCTGAATTCATTTATCCAATCTAAATTTTGGGGGGGAGGTGTTTTTAGGAATTTCTAGTTATAAGATTAGTGAACAAGAATAATGGGACTTCCTCTTTCCAAATTTGCATGCCTTTTTTTTCTTTCTCTGGTCTGATTGCTCTGGACTTCCATTACTATGTTGAATAGGTGTGTGAAATAGGTATCCTTGTCTTATTTCAGTTCTTAGAGGGATTGCTTTCAGCCCATTCAGTATCATGTTGGCTGTGGATTTGTCATATGGACTTCTTTCTTTTGTGGTATGTTCCCTCTGTGACTGTTTCTTGAGGGTTTTTGTCATGAAGGACTGCTAAGTCCTGTGAAATGCTTTTGCTGCATTTACTAAGATGATTATATAGGTTTTGTTTTAACTTCTGTTTATGTGATGAATTGCATTTGTTGATTTGTACATATTGGACTATCCTTACACCCCAGAATAAAACCCACTTGATCATAAGTGTACTATATGTTTAATGTGCTATTGGAGTTAGTTTGCTAGTATGTTGTTGAGGACTTTTGCATCTCTCTTTGTCAGGGATATTGCTTTTTTTTTTTTTTTTTGTGAGTATGTGAGAGAGAGGGAGAGAGAGAGAGAGAGAGAGAGATATTGTATTCTTCTCAGACTTTGGTATCAGGGTAACACTGGCTTTGTAAAATATATTAGGGAGGATTTCCCCTTGAATTTTTTGGAACAGTTTCAAGAGGGTTGGTACCAATTCTTCCTTGTAGATTTAATCTGTGAATCTGTCTGATCCTAGGCTTTGTTGTTGTGATACTTTTTATGTGAATTAAACCTTGCTATTTCTTATTAATCTGTTTAGGATTTCTATTTGTTCTTGATTCAGTCTTGGGAGATTTCATGTGTCTACAGTCAATCTTAGCCAAAGGCTGAAAAATGATAGGAGATTATATGTCTCTAATAATTTATCCAGTTCTAGGAGGTGTTCTAGCTTGCAAATATATAGTTGTTTATTGTAATCTCAGATGATCTTTTGTATTTCTGTGCCATCAGTTGTGTTTATTTGGATCTTCTCTCCTTTGTTTATTGTTTCAAAGAAGAACCTTTTTGTTTCATTGTTTCTTTGTAATTTTTGGTCTCAATTCATTTAGGTTTGTGCTGATCTTCTTGTCTTTTACTAGCTTTGAGCCTGTTTGCTCTTGTTTTCTTAATTCTTTCAGTTGCAATATTAGGTTGTTAATTTGTCATCTTTCTATTTTTTTGATACAGATATTTAACATAAATTTCCATCTTGGCATTACTTTTGCTAGGTTTTGGTAGGTTTCATCTCTATTTTTGCTTATTTCAAAAAATATTTAATTTTTTATTTTATTATCATTGGCCCAAAGATCATTTATGAGTATGTTTAATTTCTATGTATTTGTTTAGTTTTTACAATTTTCTTGGTATTGATTTCTAGTTTTATTCTACTATGGTCTGAGAAAATACTTGATAACAGTTTCATTTTTGTTTTAAATAAAACTTGTTTTGTGGCATAATGTGTGGTCCATCTTGGAGAATGTTCCATATGCTAATGAGAAAAATATGTAGTCTGAGATTTGCTAGAATGTTCTATAATTGTCTGTTAGGTACATTTGATCAAAAGTCCAATTTACGTCCATTCATTCTTTCCTGATTTTCTATTTTAAAAATTTATTTATTTATTTATGTAAAAGTCTTACTCTGTTACCCTGGGTAGAGTGCTTGGGTGTCTTAGCTCACAGCAACCTCAAACTCTTGAGCTCAAGCAATCCTTCTGCCTCAGCCTCCCCAGTAGGTGGGACTATAGGCAGCCACCACAATACCTGGCTAGTTTTTCCATTTTTGGTAGAGATGGGGTCTTGCCTTTCCTCAGGCTGGTCTCAAATTCCTGAGCTCAAATAATCCACCTGCCTTGTCCTCCCAGAGTGCTAGGATTACAGGCATGAGCTACTGTACCCAGCCTTTGTTTTTTTATTTTGGTAATCTGTATAGAGGTGTTAAGTAGGGCATTGAATTGCCTCACTATTATTGCTGTCTGTGTCTTTCTTCACTTTTTTTTTTTTTTCTTGCAACTAAGTCTCACTCTGTCACCCTGGGTAGAGTGCTTTGACATCATGGTAGTTCACATAAATCTAAAACTCCTGGGTTTATGTGATTCTTGTGCTTCAGTCTCCCAAGTAGCTGGGACTACAGGTGTGCACCTTTTTTTTCTCTCTTTCTATTTTTGTTAGAGATGGTGTCTTTCTTTTGTTCAGGCTGGTCTCAAACTCTTCGAGTGATCCACCTACCTCAGCTTCCTAGAGTTCTAGGACTACAGACATGAGCCACCACACCTAGCTGTCTATGTCTTTCTTTAGGTGTAGTAATATTCATTTTATGAAATCTAGGTGCTCTGGTGTTGAGTGCATATATATTTAGTCCTGTTAAAGTGATCTCTTTATCATCATATGATGACTTTCTTTGTCTCTTTTTTTTTTTTTTTTTTACTGTCATTGATTTAATGTCTGTTTTACCTGATGTAAGTATGGCTATTCCTGCTCAATTTTGGCTTCCATTAGCATGAAGGGTCTTTTCCCATCCCATTTATCTTCAGTCTATAAGTATCATTACTAGTAAGATGACTTTCTTATAAACACCATTTGTTTACATTTTTGGTTACAAGAATGTCATCGTACTTGTTGGTTGAAATGAAACAAAATGGTTGGTTGAAACAAAATGAACAAGTTGGTTCATTTTGTTTTTGTAAATCAGTTTCACCAATCTACATCTTTTAAATGGATCATTTAATTAATTTATATTCAAGGTTAATGTTTATGTATGCAGTTGCAATCCTGTCATGTTGCTAATTGTTTTATAGTTGTTACGTGAGTTCTTTGGTTATGTTCTCCTGTCTTTGTGGTTTGGTAACTGAAAATCTCTTGTTAAATCTTGCCCTTACTAAGAATCAGAGGATCATGTGCACTAACTTCAAAATGGCATTCTTTGTCATACATATCTTCTTCAGCTTCTCCTTCTACCCATAGCCTTCTAAATCCTCAAAAAAAAGCATGTTCAATGTAGGAATTTCCTTCAACATGTACATTAAATGTGGTGAAGTCTTCCAGCTTCTTGCCTTTCAGGTTTTAAAATCTTTCTGCCATTTTTGAAATTCTCATTATTGGCCTCCTCAATTTCATATTTCTTGAGTATTTTTCCTCCATATTTACTATACAGTGTTTCCTATTCCTGGTTGCTTTACTATTCTGTACCCTCATAGTTATAAGGTTGTGTAACAGTAAATCTTCATTCAAGGGTGATTGCTGTGGTGGTATTGAGATGGTCCACTTGAGCAGTTTTTTTTCTTTATCAGACGGGATCAGCTAGGTAGCTGAGGGATAGACATTATCAGGGGAGATAACATCATTCACAATTATTCCTCCATCATCTATAGCATACTCTTCATACCTTTTATGATCTTCCTCCTCAAGGCACAGTTCAGCTACATCAGGCTCAACTACATGTGTCTCCTAGGTCTAGTTCCTGCCACTTTGTATCCCTTGATCACATTTATTGGACAACTCCAACTTCAAGGTTAGGAGACCTTGAGCACAACCTTTGCCTTCACTTCAAGAGACCTTTGGAATCCAGAGAATCTCACATACACATTTTCTTTTGGAGATCAGTTTTCTGCCTTCCTGCACGTACACAACCCACATACCATTCTCTTAACTATGTCTGTCAAGCCTGAAGCGACCCCATGCTTAAGATCAGGGAACAATTTCCCTACAATTGTCAGGAATGTTATCAGTTTTTAGGCCAAGAGCAACAGTAAGGATACCGGTTATACCAGCTATGTCATAGTGATTGATTTCTGAGTGGATATCTTGTTTTTTGCATATACTTTCAGCCTGTTCAAAATCAGTTTGAGTCTGTTTGGTTTTCTGATTGATGTTCCAATTGAATATAGTCAGATTTTAAAGTAGACTATACGCTTTGGATAGAGCAGTTCAGTGGAATCCTTCTGTCAACTAGAATAAAGTGGGCAGTTTGCCTGTTCTGTGAGACTATCAGTTTCACCTTTGCTGTTCTACCACAGCTCATATTCTCTTATAGGTAAAATATAGTTAGGTTGAAGGATTACTTTAAAGTTTTACAACAATAGTCAAAAATGTATAGCCTATAGGAAGATGAAGAAGATAATTGTTTTAAATTATCAGATGTAGACATACTTATAAATCAAAATTTCCCAACACTGATTGGCAAATTTGGTTCTAATCTTCCTTAGTGAGACCTAAGTGGCCCATTCCTGAGGAAGCTGCCTGTTTACATACATGGAAGTTATAACTCTCCATGTGCTGAATCTGAGGACAAAAAGAGTGGGAAGCAGGATTTGCAGAGTTTCTGTGTTTTTGTCCTTTATTTTTACTGAATAGCACATGGTTTCATTCACCAGAAGGATCTCATGTGTTGGCAGCATTGGGTTTTCAAACTAATGATGGGATAAAATAGAGAGTCCATTGGCAAGACACCTAATTGCTGTTCCCAGGTCAGTCTGTTCTGAACCAGTCTCCAGCTTTTCTAACATTGCTCATTTACACACCCAATATTGTCCAAGTAAGGCTAGTCATTTGCTGATTTTTCTCCTAATAATTGTAGGACATTAGATTTCAGCATATGGAAGCTGTTAACTATTGGAATTATAGCCAAGAATCTCTTACAGTTTCTAGTGGTTGTTATCCTTCTAGCCTGATATTGTTAAAGTAGACTCAGAGTGGGTAAAGGATTATTACAAAACATCTAGTTTGAAAACACGTTACTTCTTACTTTCACAAATGCACTGTTAATAGTTTTTTCTTTTCTCCCTTTATTTTGTAAGGTTAACATTTTTTTTTTTTTGGTGATTTTCATTTTAAAGTGGGATACTTGATTGGAAGTGTCACATCGCTGATTCAATAAAACAAGTATTTTCCAATTATCTCATTTGTGAAAATTCAATTATCACATATGAATTTATCTTCTATAGACTGGTCAAAAATTTTTTTATTTGGAAAGAATAAGTTCACAACAAAGGATTCTTAGGCAATATCTAGTGATTGGATTCTGCTATCACCCCTCCACTTCTCTCATAAAGAATTGAGTTTTAGAAGAGGTCTTCGATCTGATCAGATTTACAGAGCCAGATAAAAGGAGAACCAAGATAAATCATTTGCTTAAGTCAGGATTTTGTGGTTTTCCTCATCATGAGAAAAACTTAGGGTGTGGATTAAAAGAACTTTTTTCTGTAATGATTCTATGCCAAAAGGGACAGAATTAGAATATTCTGCAGAAAAACCCAGAACTCTACATTTCTTAGTATCCCTGTAACAAGTGATTCTTGTATGCACACACATTTGGGGATTACCAGTTTATTCTAAAATCAATAAAATGGTCTCCCAAATATACATATTCTAGGAAGTAGACAAAGTTAACTTAATTACAAGTTCTTAAGAGGAGAAATAAACGTTTGAACACTTAAATCTTGCAAGATTTATTTGTCTACCTTAGAAAGTGTGTCTAAGTACATACAATAAGCCTAAAGGGCAGTTAGAGAAAATGGTAGATAAGTGTAGTTGTAATCATAAACTGTATCGTTAGTTTTTATTTATTTTTGCTATTTTAGATTGGCCATAATGTGAATTATTGGAAAACTTACCAGCAGGTGGTAGCACTGTTTAACAAATACACCCTCAAATCACAAACCAAGCAATTATGAATGAATTTTTGGCTGCAAATCAGTAACATTCAAATATGTCAGAGTATTGGATTGGGGTTCAGAAAGCCTGACTCCTGGTCCAGCTGTATTACTTCTTGGCCCAATCACTTTGGAAAAATAATTTAATGTCATCGGATTTAGATAACATCGTCATTAAAATCAGGATGATAACTGTCCTGGCTCGTATTGGTTTAAAGGCTGAAAGAGAAAATAGCTGTGGAATCATTATGAGAAAAGTAGAATGTTATATAAATGCAAACTATTGTCTTGTTTTGCATTTTTTCCCTTTATTTGTTTTTATCCAAGCACATATTTTAAAATGTGTTCCTTTTAGTAACAACAATGGTCATCATGTTGGACCTAAGAAAAATAATAGTCGTAAGTGTCAAATGATTTTCGAGTGTTCATGTGTTCAATTCGAATTTGACCGTATTTTCAATTCTATTTCTTTCCAGGTGTTATAAATTGCCAAAACTCTGCATTTGTTGAGTCTGAGGAAAAGTAGTCCCTGCCTCTGAATGCTTTTTCATGTACAACCATTGCTTGCTTAACCTGTGAACATTTTTGAACTAAAAATAAAAATCCCAAGAGAACCCAAACAGCAACTTCAAGATACTTTTATCAGAAGAAAATCACATTTTTGCCCTGACATGTTTAAAGCATAAGATGCATAGTGAGCTGTCAAGTTGCTGTTACTGAAATCTTATCTGTGTGCAGAGAGGTATACAACCTCTTAAATCATTCAAAGGTATAGAACGCTGGCACTCCTAAAAAAGAACTTTTTATTCTTTGGTTTTATGAGTGTTTCAGTCAATAGATATTTCTTGATCATCTTCAATGCACCAGGTACTTCGCTAGGTCCTGGGGATAGAGGCTACATAATTCTAAAGTTGCAATTTTTCAAATCATCTATAGATAAGAGCAAACAGATAACAGTATGTAAGGTCAGAGACAATAGCCATAAGTGTCACTGGGTGACTTTTTGGCTAAAGGCCAACCAGGAAAAGTTAAGATAAGAGGTTTGGATGAATGGAAAAGGGAAGACAGAGTCTAGTGGAGGAAATGGTACCCACAGAGGCAGATGTCGATGAATTTTGGCAAGTTTGTTTGATTGATTGATTCTCAGTTTCCTTGTCTATAAAATAAAAATGATAGCATTATCTTCTATAGGGTTACTGTGAGAACTAAATGTGAAAATTAGTAGACAATAAACTCTTAATGGTGAAAGCATTTCTTGAAGTCTATAAGATACATAAAGGAGCAGTTGTAATAAGACACTGAACGTTGGACACTGAAGTTGGGATTTATTATGGCAGAAAATGGGAAGTATAGATTCTCACACAGGAAGGGGTGTCAGTGAAAAGATATTTAAAAGGCACTGTAGCAGTCGTGTGCAGGATATTTTAGAACAGAGGGTCAATAAAAGCCAGAGAAGGAAGGTGACATCATGAGTGCAGATATAAGCTTAGATATAGGTATCTAGAAGACTTGGTGATGAATTGTATAGGAGATTAAGAGG